>VZUI01087424.1:0-218923 GCA_013401135.1 Cettia cetti | reverse complement strand
ACCCCTTCTGGACAAAACCCCCCCGCAGCCCAGGTTCGGGGTCTCTCCTGAGGCACCGGACCGGAGGCAAAGGGGTTCCCCTGTGCCCCCCCAATAAACCTCTGTTCCCCGGATGTCTCTGAGAGTCCCCTCTTTCAAGCCACAGCCGTGACAGTGTAAGTCAAGGTGCTGCAGAGCCAAGAATTCACCAACAGATCTTGTTGAGGCGTATCAGAGCTGACTGGGTGGTCCAGCCAAACACTGGGCTGACCAGAGACAGATAAGCACCCCAACAATTTTGTATAAAAATTGTAATTGTTGATTCTTTTCTTTAATCACATTGCCTTGCACATAGTGCAGTTTTGGTAAATTTAGGATTTTTACTTCAGTTCTAAATTAAACTATCCTACAAAACTAGCTTGAATTTCTGCATTAAAAATAGCAAGAAATTCCTCCAAGGTAAGGACAGCTTTTTCTTTCATTTCTACACATTTTCTAATGATTTGAAGCCAGAGTGTATCTAGCTTTCAAGATTTTCTGTTTCTTTTTCAAAATTTGATGTACCAAGAGAAGCTTGAGTTATATGACTAGAGATACCAGGTGTATCTCTAGTCATATAACTCAAAAAATCATCTATCCTTTTTTCTCATCCATCTGCCCCAGAATTCTCTCTGCTGGTACAGAGTTGTTGCACTCAAAAATCTTGCTTGCTTATATAAGTAAAGCTAAAAAATTATTATCAGAAGAGAAAGTGAAGCACTCTAACCATTACTAGTCCAGATCTAATTTTTAAGGTTAATGCAGTTAAAATGTTTGTACATACACCTCCTAGTGCCTACCTCCCAGTATTAGGCTGATGTCTCCACTGCTCCTCTGGGTGCTGAGATTGGTGGGGTTTTATACTGGTGGCAGAGGTGGGGTGTTAGTGAACTGCTGGCCTCTGGCCTGGGGAATATGATTTTTGTGGTAATCCTCGCTCTAGGATAAATTTGGGGCCATTTTTATGTGTCTGCCAAGACTCTCACACCTTTGCTCTGTCTGCATTGGTCCACTGTTTCATATTACACCCAATTTACTACATGTGGTGTCTTTTGTGTATGTTAGACAATATTTTGGTATTTCTACAACTAGTCCTGTCCAGCTCCAGGTCTGCAATCATCATGTTAGAGTCTTAAATGCTACTCTGCACAGAACAACTGCTTCTTACTGCTATCTGTATAAAATTATGGTTCTACTGTACAAAGACAAATCAAATGTAGACATGTGGTACCTACCCTTCCTGCTATTCTGACTTGTTCTCTTCTGTTGATGCTCTTAGCTACTAGTTCACCTGGGTTAAAAGACTTAAGACTTCCAGAACATGAGAGAATGAAAACACATGGGTGTAGATCCACATCTGACAGTCAAATATGTACAACGTCGACAAAAAGAACAAAGGGAAAGATAATCCTCCCTCCCACACCAAAAAACAACCCCCCCCCCCCAAAAAAAAATCCCAAATTGCAAAACAACAAGAAAACTCTAAAATTAAACCAACCAACCCCCCAACCAACCAAACAAACAAACAACCCCAAACCAACCAACCAAAAAAAACCCCAAAAACAAACAGTCCAAGCCAAACCAAAACAAAAAACAAGAAAAAGGTTCTGAGAATTTAAAGACATGGATAAGCAATTGATTGTTCAAATTCTCCACAGAGAAACTGAGACCACAGTGAACTTCCTTGTCCTTAGGAAGTGTACAGTAAATGATAGATCTGGGAGGCTTTTTTGAAAAGCAATTTGAATACAGTGATCTGGAGAATTCTTTAAAATTATATTTTTTCCTCTTTAAATGCAATTTAGTATATTTTATTTAATTCTCCTATGACCCTACTTCAAAAAAAAAAAACCAAAAACGCCCCAGCAAACTAACAACCCTCCAGATCCTGTTGCATATGTGATTTCTTGTTTTACACACAATTCATTACATTTAACCAGAATGTTTTGCATGCTAATTGACAAATGCTTAAATAGAACATAAAAAAGCTTTAAACAATGTAAATCAAGTAATAACAAATGTTATTATCACTTATATTATTTTCTTATAATCTCTATAGTGCATTATTTGTATATAAGTCCTTAAATAATAGCAAACAGCTTAAAAGCTCATAAGAATTTGTTAAACATAAAGACAGTTCTAGTATGTCATGGTATGGCATTTTGATGAGATCCATGAAGTATTCTGGAGAAAATCCTGTACTGCCATTTCACTGATCTAAGGTGGCAGATGCAAGTCTTGTCACCTGCAGCACCACCTCACTTCAAAGTGAATGCAGTTAGAGAGATATAGTATGGCAATTTTTAATATAAATAATATTTTGCCTTTCTGAAGGAGCCCATTTACAGTCTTGAGGCCGTTAGACTTCTGGCCTGGCTTCTTCAACACTGCAATTCAGCAATAGAATTGGAGAGCCAGTTTGAGATTGATGATTAACTTCTCACTTGTGCTACAAACCTTCCCTTTATATTTCTGTAAAACTGAACAAATGACTGCCACTAATGTTTTGCTCATCAACTTGTAAGTGAAGGCCATTTAAGACAGAAATGTAGCATTTAGCTCCAGCTGCTGTTTTAATGTTGCAGAAAGCTTTTGCTGCAGTTCATTAAATTCAACTTCAGGCAGTCACAAAACTGCCAGCTAATTATTTTTTTCTTTCCTCGGCTGAGTGAATCCTGGTGTCACCAATTTCCTCTCACAAAATGGAGCTACAGAACTCTTCATTCTGAAGATTGAAGAACAAAGCAGGGAGGAAGACACCAACATAATTCTGTTAAAAACAGGTAAGACTGAATCAGTGGAACTTTATTTCCTACCAGTTTTTCAGACTATCTTGGAAGTCAGACTCTATATGGGAATTTGGTTCTTTGCCAGTAGGTCACAGGGCCTTTATTAATAACTGTTAGTTTATTTTGGGGACTAATAACCAAATTACAGGAGGTTACATGGGTTCAGCCCTCTGGCTGAAAAGGAGCAGACATGTGGCTGAGAAGTAATTTTCCTCAGTCCTGAGTACATGGGGTGTTTTAATCTCTATTATCTCAGAACAAATCAAATTAAATTGTGACAATTTCATTTTGTGGAATCTCAAAACTGAAAATGAGACCCAAAATTGAAAGGTACATGTATGGAGATGTCATTCCTGACATTGCATATCCACCTGAACACAGCTCTGTTAATACATGGATGATGCTAGACACCTCTTCGAAACTATTTTAAATATACCTCAAGATCATCTGTACTACCCATGACTTTAAGTTGTATAGCTTATAGCTTATAGATCAAGTAACTAAAATCAGAATATCCATGTGTGCTTAAAATGACACTCCAAAACAGGAAATGTGAATAACCTCCTGCCATGAAACTGCTCATGGAAATAGGGATTTTGATTGATTCCTGTGGTGATCCACTCTTTAGGGACGTTATAGCCTGAGAATATTTCCCAACTAGTACACCAAGGTTTCACCCCAGGACTCTTGGAAAAATAACAGATACTGAGAATTTGAGCTTGTGTTAATGATTGTTTATTGTTACATCACAGTCAGGATTCCAAAGAGAGACTTCTCCCTTCTATGATTGTACACAAAGAGGTGAGAGATCTTACTGTGATTTTACAATTAAATTTACACAAAATGAGTACAAAAACGGGACAGTAGAGAAAAATGTAAAGTAACAACAATAGAATGGCATGATTAAAATACGTAGAACTAGGTATCTTTGATATTTCTTAATACATAGTTACACCTTTAGTTGCAGGAAGAGAGGAAAAAATTACTTCAGCCTCAAAATTCACGTTTTCCATTTGCATGTTTTTACTTTTGACAGCGAATCTTTGTGTACTTGTAAGTTGTCAACTGGCAACTATTGTTGTCTCACTGTGATCTTAAGAGTGAGAAGACACATCAAAAGAGAATTAAGGCTATAATAGCACCCAGTGCAAATCAGAAAAGTTCCACATATGGCTGAAATCTGGCATTTGTGTCAAGCACCAAGACACAATGGGGGCACAGGAAGAAAGCTGTTAAGGGAATTGAGTTTGAGTATGAAGGCAAGACACAATATGTAACCCTTTGTCTTATGTGAAAATTTCATAGTATTTACATGACACAAGTTGTGTAAATTAGTTTGGGTTCAGCTTGGGAGAGGTTTTTGTAGGACTTCATTAGGCAGTGCATTAAAAATAATCTGTCAGTACTGGACCACCAACACCACTGAATGTCCAGTCACAGAACCGTTAATTAAATTCTGGTCATGGGCTCAAATCATATTGCTATTTCCATATAGATATCCTAAGGAGCAGCACTGGGAAGAGTTAAGAAGCTGAGAATTAAGTCACATTTTGACATGTAAAGGTAAGAAAAAGGGTTTTCTCTCTAATTATAATTATTCAGAGAAGGAAAAAATTGTATCTGTTTTGAAATGCAACATTAAAATTGTGATGCAACATTTTTTATTTTTAAGCTAAACAAAACTGATTGAGAAACAAATTTCTGCCACTTTAAAGAATTATATGACACTCTGAAAGGTATTTCTGAAAATAAAATGAAAACCTAATTAATTTTATAATTTCAATTTCAGAATATATTTCTAATAAATTTAAGGGCTCGATTCTGATTAAAACCTACAAAATATTAAAACATATGTGGGAGCCTCTAACCCCTCATCTATAAATGGATAAGTAAAAAATCTTATTTGTTCTGAAAAGACAAAGATTTTTACCTACATCAACCCATAATGATAATTAAATAGGTTCAGTAATTGAACTGTTTGAAATGAGATTTCTTTGAAAATGTAAAACAACGGGAGATCCTTTGGAAAATGGAAAACAACAAGATCATGGATCATGATCCTGTGGCTAAGTTTTACTTTCACCATAGTGACAAATCAAAGGACTTTTTCCTTGCCTAAAGGGGGTCCAAATCAGTCCTGGGGCACCCAGCAGAGCCTTAAGGTAGCTGGGGATGTTGGAGGGACTAACGACCTCCTTGGAGCTCTTGTCCATGCAGCCAGTGTGCAGCTGCCTCCCTCAGTGCCAGGGTCTGCATCTGAGCTGTGGTCAGCATGCTGTCCACACACCCCCTTTTCAGCAGAGTTGTTCCCTAATCAAACCAGGACGGCAGGATTAGGAAGTATCCAACAGCTTCAACTTTCCAAGGCAGGTCAGGATACCAGAAATGGCTTACACTTCAGGCTGGAAGGATCAAAGTCCAGCACGGCCACACGTGGATATAGCCTCAGGTTGGTGTTGACAGCCTGCCACCCTGACACTGCTGTGCTCTTATGAGGCTCAGTCTTTCCCAGAGCATAGCTGCCTGGCAACAGAAAGAGGAATGGCACATGGCCAGTGCCATTTAAGGTGAGCCTTGAAGTAAGCCTTCCACCTTTTCTGTTTAAGCAGGACTTAAAAATTATGCCCATTTACAAAAGGATGTAGAGATGCTTCACCAGAATGCCACCATGGGAAATGCCCTCCGCAGCCAGGGACACTGCCCAAATGAAGGTAAGCAAAATTGCACACCCTCAGCCTTGCCAAAAAATAAATGAACAGGCAAGCAGAGACTGAGACACACACATACACACCCAACCCATCCTCACCCCGCCTCCCAAAAAATGCAGATGTTTGTTCATTACATTCATGCCTGGTCATTACCTGCTTTTGGATAGGCGGCCAGCTTTCCTGTATCAAAAATACAATCAGAAGCCTTAGAGATAACATTTTCTGTAGCTAAACTGATAGTGATGCCAAGCAGATCCTGAATGGCTGCTCAAGCTCACTACTCTTTCAGCAGGATAGTTTTCTAGATTTTCTAGATTCTCCAATATTGTAGGTTTTCACATTACTGGAAGGCTGAAGCATTTACTAAGTCTCCTGATTTACCGCTCATTTCATGTCCTAGTACGTCACACTTGTACTAGAAAATCATATTCTCCTCTCTTCTGAGATTCTTTTTAAAATAAAGACTACCCTTTCCCATTAATCTAAAAGTCTTGCAAACAGTTGCCAAAGTCCTACCACATTTTCTTTACTGAATATGAAGACTCCATCATCTTCATTAGTATACCACAGCTAATTCTTTAAATTTAAATGAAAATTTAAATTTTCTTCTCTCTGATGTTTTTTAACTAGCTACAAAATTTTGCTGGTATTGAATTAAGAACATTAAATTATCTAAAATTTCCTCTATTAGGCTGTAGGTGGGAATTCAAGACCACTGCTTCTGTGGTTTTACTGTGGATTCCAGCAGGAGAAAATGTAGGCAGGAGTTAATTGTGAAAATCCTGAAATGTCTCAAAAATCAATAGTGTGCTCTCAAAAATGTGTTTAAATCTTTTAAGGGTTAGATTGGACAGGTTACTGGGGAGGTAATAACTACTGAAACAGGAGAAACTCCCCAGGATAGAGTGTGTAAATTATACAGCAGTACTGGACATGAAAAAATTGAGTTTTGGAGGCACAGAGATCGAATATAAGCAGTTATGAAAAAGTGCAAAATTACTTTTTCTTTTTTCTTCATGTCTAGGGCCAGTTATAGATCCAGCTTCACTTGAAGTGAATAGATGTCTTTTAGTGAGATCTTGATTGACCCCTTATTCTCTACAGAAGGGTCATTTTTTCTGATACAAAAATGGCAAGGAAGAAAATTTTATCATTTTTTATTTCATTTATTGGATATTTATCAATTGACTAAATATGTTCTGTAAATTCCCAAGTCAACTAGGACTGTAGCAACAGACTTGATTGTTACCATAGCATCAGAAAGTATTTTTCTTTTTAAATAGAAAGACTAATTTTTAACAAGAATATGTTTGCTAATGCCTTTCAGAAAAAAGAAGAGACTATTTATAAGGTGGTCATATTTTTGGGATCTGGCTTTTATTGTTAATCTATCCCAGCATAGTATACTACATTTATTAAAAAAAGACATTAAATGATTTTGTGTTTATATTTATTGTCAGCAATACATCAGTTATGTAAAAATAACCCAGATGAAAATGTAAGACTTGTTACATTTTCACATGATCTGTATTAACTGAATAAAGCTTAGTGACAATATACACAAATTTGCAGTAGTAGTTGTAAGTAAACATTTTGTGCATTAAAAAAGAAAAATGCATAATTTAAAAAATAAAAATGCATTACACAATTTAAAAAATTAACATTAACCAAAAAAAAAAAAAAAAAGGTAAACATTCCTCAGACAGCTGCCTCCTCGTTCTACAAAATAAATATTCAAGTAAATTAAGTTAGGCAAAATAAACTCTTAACTCTTAACAATTTACATAAAGGTAAAAAGACAGATTTCCATTTAATTCAAAGTATATTTTACAGTGATTTACACATAGAGTTTTTAAATTGGTCTCTTCAAATTGTAAGATTGGAAAAGAAACTTTATTACATTTTGGCAGGAGGAAGGGGGTTTCAAAATCGATGCTTTATACCAAATATAAACAGGCTTGTGCAGTTGCATCAAAGCTTCAAAAAGGAACTGCTCCAGGACTCAAAGCAGACACAGTAAGCTAGAAACTACAGTTTTAAGAAGGAAAATATAAACCACCACATCAACAGGAAAATATCTACTTTGCTATTTTCTGAATGGTTTTTTTGATCACTGGAAACATTACTTTCACAAACTAATAATCTACAGTAGTGGCTGCTTTAGGCACTGGATTTGTAGAAGCACTCTGATTTTTAAAGCAAATTGCTTTTCATTCTATATTGATAATTCACATATTATTTATTTCTGTTTCAATGCTAGAGGGCTTAATCACCTTTGCAACATTTAGATTTACATAGAATTTCAGCCCCCCTTACAGCCTAGTATTTTTTTCTTGATAATGAGGGAAGCCATTCTGGCTTCAAATGTCCATGCACTTTGTTCATAGAAAAAATAATAATAAAAATGCACTCTAGATTTTAAATGCAGCACTGGTATGATGCAGATGTGCACCAGATATTCACTGATCAGATATAAAATGCAACACATACTAAAATACTTGCATGGATTGCAAAGGCCAAACATACTCAAAAAACCCTCCTATCTCTTTGTTTATCCATTTAATATGGTAAGAAAAAGCAGATGTCATACCTTTAACTTCAATTTATTAAATGCTTAGATTTAGGACATAAAATTCTTGAAGGCAGGAACTAGGCAACAGCTCCTGCTAAGACCAGCCAGCGTCATAAATAAAGACAACTCACTGCCAATGAAAGAAACCCTGTTCCCTCAATGCCCGCTTGGTCCAAAACTATTCGACAACACAGAATCAGACTTTTAAAGAGCAGAAATCATTATTAAAATCTGTCTCCACGTGTTCTTTAGTACTTTATGATTTTTCTTTTTTTTTTTTTTTGTATGTCTGATGAAAGAGGAACCAACCAGGTTTTTCTTCTTTTCTACTCAAGAATACTGAAAATTAAAATTATCAAGATTTGTATTTTTGCAGTGGATCTTTACAAGGTGATGTAAGACTGAATACTCCAGTCCTGAAACA
Source organism: Cettia cetti (assembly GCA_013401135.1). Taxonomy (NCBI): domain Eukaryota; kingdom Metazoa; phylum Chordata; class Aves; order Passeriformes; family Sylviidae; genus Cettia; species Cettia cetti. The sequence goes on along the minus strand of VZUI01087424.1, from coordinate 210,412 downwards.
TATATATGAATGAACCACTGCTATGGCAGGGGGCCACCAAACATCATCAGCTGCAGCTGGACCAAGGTATAAAATAAGAACTTAAACCTGCACCAAAGATTGTTACCATTGTTCCCCTGCTCATCATTCCCATTTGGGGAACACCTACACAGTGGGATGAAGATAATTTTATTGATGCAGTAACACCATACTGATAATATGGCAGCTAAGTTAAAGTAGGACCATAACCTCTCTTGAAAATCTACAAAATGCTCGTCGGTTTCAAGAGTTATTCTACATAGAAAAAAGGTGTGTATTTTTAAGAACTGATATCACCCATTGATGTCCATGAGAGTTTTGTCATTGATTTCAGTGGATCTGGGCCAAAGTTTGCAAAGCTAGTTTCATTCAGTGTGCAAAAACTGGTACTTCTTGAGTAAATAGAGTGATGAGTAGGCAGAAGTGGTTTAGGTTATAAAAAAGACCTGAGAATCTAATATTGAATTTTATGTAACAATTATTTTTGAAAGGTTGCCTGATAAAGTTTTGTATTGCTTAGTAGTGGCACAGTCACTTGTATGTTCCCGCTGCACACAGAAGCCATTTGAGCAGAATTACCCTTCTCAGGTCACGGATCACGTCCGTAACAGCTATGTCACAGGAGTGGCAAGACAAGGAGCTTCATGTTGGAAGCCTAACACTGAAAAGCCATAAGCATGGAAGAGGTTAACAGTGAGTTTTCATACTGCCAGAGTTTTTTAAATAGTCATGAGTATTAAAATGGCAGAACTATTGATCTTATTGTTTACTTGACAGTACACTCAGGAGTTTAACTGAATAATTAAAACAGTCTATTGAATTATCCTAATTAGAAAAGACAAAACATCTCTGAGTATTGCACTGCCAGTAACAGTGAAAAAGCTCTCATTAACGGAAGGAAAGAAAAGTAAAACCATTTTATTTAGTTGAACAATCAGAACACCTTTTTAGACAAGAAGTATGTCACTCAGGATTACAGGTCAACCGCTTTTCTTTTTCTTTTCTTTTTTTTCTAACAAAGTTAACAAATATAAAAAATCTAGTCATAAACAGCCTTCAAGGTACAATTGGAAACCAGCAGGACAATCTATACCAGTATAGGTAATGGGGCAAGAAACTAGACACTTGTATTACTGCCATTGTGTAGAGTACAAATGGCTGCCGTGATGAGGAATGGTGTGTGTACAGCAAACGTCGTAGCTGATTCCATCCCGTCACAGTCCAAGCTGAACACTACTCTCTTCAGGATTCAAGACCTGTCTACTTGACACTCCTTGCACAAGATACATCATTATTTTTTTCTGAAAAGAGGCAGTTTCTATGGCAATACTAGTTAAGTGCATATCATGCTGCACTAATATAGTGCAAAAATTTGCCTTACATGTAGCAAAAAAGATGCAGGCAACAGTTTGAGTTAGAGAAAGTAGAAACGTATTGTAACATATACAGTAGGTGTTTTTTCCAGACACCAACCACTAGAAAATAGTGAATCTGAGAATGCCTCCTTTCTGGATGTACACATGAGGCCTTTATAATTTGGAGTGGTAACAGGACAGAATTTTGCCAGAATTTTGCCCTCTGAGACGCAGGTTAACACAAGTTATCATCAACTGGCAAACTGTTGAACTTCCTCAGTGGGTTAATCCCAGTTAAAAGTTAATATTGTACTAAGCACTAAAATGCTCTTCATCACATATATAATCTGATAGAATAATACATATGGTTCAACTGAGTATATATGTTATGCTTGAATATAAAGAGTCATAGACAGCTTGGTACAAACTTGTCATGCGTACTGATTATACTTGGTTAATGATGCAGGGGCTTCCAAGTGTTAATACTATGTCAGCTACAGTATTCTGGAGGCAGAAGCGCTGCTCAGTTCTAAGACTGAGGAAACACCACAGATCTCCATCTGCAGTGTCTATTGTGATTCTGCCTGATTTCTCAGTGCTGATGGTCTAAAGTAAAGCAATAATACCTTGAATATCAGTAGGCATTGTGAAATCCATCCTTTATCTATGGTGCATAAAAAAGAAAAATTCAAAACACTTAATCCACTCCATAGAAAATCCCTGTGGCTTTGGACACCTTCTGATTTCATTCCTATAGTTTAGACTCCGTTTGTCACCATAAGAAGTTGTATTTTACATGTCTGCGTCTCCATCATAAGCCAAGGTTAAAGGCTTCAGTCGGTTGTTCTGCCTTCTCTGGGGCTTCTTTGGCTTTTTGCTGAAACAATAAGATAATTCATAAATAGAACAAGCAACTAGTAACATACAAAAATGTATTTCAGTCTTAAATGAAAGATGACCATGTTGATAATGCATTCAGTTGTTTGTTTATAAAAGCTATAAGCCTAAAACTTTCATTGGGATCACTAATTATCTCTTTTTCAACCCAAAGCAATATATATCTAATTCAAAGCTCAGTTGTTCAGAAACAAGCTATTATAGTGCTGATGGCACTTGATGAAATCCTTGGCAGGTACTCTTGCAACATCACTCAGTTTTCAGAAGAATTCAGAGCCTGCCATGCAGTATTTGGTCAGGTATCAAAGCTGCAATCAGGTTCTTTTAAATTATGTGACTCAAATATTAAACCGCTCTTGACACATCAAGGGTTTCCGCAGGAAAGAACCATCTTTTGATTGGTTTTATCTCATTAAACTTGTTGGAATGACTACAATTAATTCTAGATGTTTTAATCAAACCAGTCATTAACAGCAGAGGTATGATTGTTCACCATAACATTCCTTGTCTAGCCTTGAATTAGATTTTAATCCAGCAGTATTTCAAATCCATTTGATATTGTTTTTAAAAATTACCAGGCCAAAGGAGAATTCATGTTTATCCATGATTTAGTACTTATCTTCTTTTAGAGTGTCATGTAAACATTTCTTTAAATCAGGCCTGTGCACCCTCAGTCTTGTCCAAAATCTTATTTCAGCTGTATCATTTAGGCTGCTCAAATCTGAATCTTTTATACAAAACCTTTTGTTACAATGACTTGCAGTAGCCACAGGTTCGAGTCCAAATAATCTGTAGTGTTGTTGAATACTAATGGATTTCCTTTTCCTCAAAACCCACCCCTCCAAAAACCAACCAACTTACCAAAAACAAAAGACCACAAAAACCCCCAAACAAACAAAAACCAAAACCCAAACCGACCAAACAAACAAAAACAAACAAACAAAACTCAAACAAATTTTTATATTACTAAGACAGAAGTGAGGTTTTGGGCAAAGTTTACTGAATGGCAAACATACCCAGAAGCCCCACAAATGCCTACTAATGCAGTACAGCCAAGATGTATATGACCACACCTCCCTCACTTTTCACCTGTACTGTCATCTGGGATCATAAGTTCCAAACAGGACCTAGAAAACTTCAGGGAGCATATTCTCAAAGGGCACTTATTCAAAGAAGTATTATTTCACATACTAAAAAGATGAGAAAGTTTTCAGATTTTTTCTGATGCTGTATCTCTATATCTTGCCAAATATAAAATATTATTTCCCTGGTTACTAAATTTTCTTCTTGCTATTTCTCTCAGCATTTTTTGATACAGACACAATAAAATCATTCCGGACACTGTATAAAACAACTGAGATAAACTGAGCAAAAATTAACTGTACACTAAGCTACCCCACATTTGTAAGTTCTTATACTCTCAGAAGAGCATGTGGTGATCCATCATCTAGAGTACAATCAGAATCTGCTAACCTGAGTCTGGACAAAAGGACACAGCAAATTAAACACTGTAGTTCACTGAAGTGCCAGCAGTTTCTACAGCAGCAGATGCAAACATTTTCATTACAGTCTGTGAGGGGACTGTTTTCTTATAAATAATTAAAGAACTCACCAGGCTAGATAGATCATAGAAACAATAAAGATGAGTAAAACAAATGCACCAGCAGCTACACCATAAACCCAGGTCTTCAGCCTCCCATCTAAAAGGAATGAATGTTAGTCAGTAGTGTTTGAGTTAGTCTTGTTGAATTATTAGTTCTGATATAGCATAGAAATACTTTAATAATCCAAAATAAATGTCTTCATTAGCTAGCAATTGCAGTTTAATCAGAGTAAATACTGTTAAATAATTGAGAAATTACTTCTCTGTGCTCTGCTTTTGAGTTGAAGTCAGGATAATTCAAATGGAGCTGAGATCTGGGGCAGAGGCAGCAGGTGAGAGACCCAGAAACTCATCTTTGGGACCTTCCGGTAGCAAGCAATCCCTCAGTGTGATAGGGCATCAGCCTGGGACCCATTTAGCATAATTTTCTATTCAAACTCTGGTAAAACAATCTGCCTGTTATTTTTATTCTTGTTCCTATTTACTTGTATGTTTTTAAATACTCTTAACATTCTGTATGTCATCCATCCCCTAACTGCACATACACAACTTTTACTACTGCATAAAGTAGCAAAAATTTTAAATTTCTTTCCCTACCAAATGCAAGTTTTGTTGTTATAAATAACTTCTCCTCACAGAATAAAAATACACAAAAAAGGCAACCCATGCTCATGAATAAAACAACTGTCTGTTATTAATAAGGACTGTATTTATGTGCAGCCTATGCAGTTTGTATTTTGGACATGGTGTCCCTGGATGTTTAGGCATACATAACACTCTCCATTTTGCCTCAGATGCACCCATGTCTATGAGGAAAATGATGTGGTTTTGTCTATGGGGTTTTGCTTTGACCTCAAATTATCATATCACAACTAAAGGTGAGCGCATGCTTTTTGAGCGCATGCTCACTACATTTATGTAACTCATTTTTAAAATTTCTAGATGGCTTTTTGCAAACATTCTTTTCCAGGGGGTTAGCTAGCCTTGTTGCATCTCCTTGACAATAATCAAAAATCATCATTATAAAACTGAATTATTTCATTTTCAAGTGTTACAAGTTGTACGTCATGAAAATTTGTGTATTTTCAATGTAAGAAAATGCAGCTAAAATTTTTCTTACCAAACACTTAGTGCTTCTCATTAACTCTGTAGAACCAAAAGACATCATCAATGCAGTTTCTATTTCCACAATAATATAAGAGAAGTTAGGCTAAGATTGCTTGGTTTCACAGTAGTGCTCTCCATTGCTATGTAGTTAAGCTCAGGCTTCCTGGTCTGTAGCAATGCAAAGTCTTGCTGTCATGTGGACAAGTTGTTCAAGACTAATCAATATCAGAAGATTTTCTCTTCATTACCTTAATCAACCTAATGAAACATTATAACTGATAGTAACTGACATAACTGAAATAACTGATCTGTTAAAGATTAATGGAACAATAGATTTGACCTGATGTATCCTATGATATGATAATACCAGTGAGAAGAATTCAGACTTTAGTATTGCTAAATAGGTTAGTTTCCTCTCTCCTTGGAAATAATTCCATTGGTAAATGTAAGAGGTTTAAGGGTTTTTTTCAGGTTGGCTTCTTTTAAAATAGTAACATCTCCTTGAAAAAAAGGTTGGCAATATCTTGTATACAGATTTATTTGTTTTTTGTCAAAGCAAGGAACTCTGTTAATGAGGTCATTCCTGTTATGCAGCTACTGACATCTATCTCAGGCTTTCTGAGTTCCCTCTGGACAGATTATGTCTAAGTGTGCAAGGGAATTGGCATCTCAGATTCATCTTTTTATGTAATATGTCAACCCAGACAACTGAAGAGAACAGTTTTAATACCTTCCTTTCTGGAACTGCAATGTAATTTGTTGAAGAAAATGAAAGAACTATTTTAGATCTAGACTTAGAAACTGTGAGGAAAAGAATAATCATGCCAGACTAAATCCAAACCTTTCCAATAGATATCCAATCCTGAAATAAAACAATCAAGCCTAAATCTCATCTGAATTGAAAAATGTTCACTTTCTCTCACACCTGCTCATAACTTCACTGCATAAAGTATTAGTTCTATTGAGTATATTTGAGATTAGATGAACTATGTTTCCTTCCCAACTTGAATTACATAAAATTGGTGAGTTTTCATGAAGTTTCTCAAATGTACCTTGCCCTGAAACTCCCCCTGAGCTCACATGAGTGTCCATATTCCTAAACTGTTGAAGGTGACTGTCTGATATTTGGTTATTGTTATCAGTCTGCATGCTACAACACACCCTCTGCCATTTTCAGCAGGGTTTAGCTAAAATGAATAAATTATATTTAGTAAGATACTGTGTTTTAAAAGAGGACCAGAAAAGTTTATTTTTTTAATTTTTATTGCTGATTAAAGTACTTGGAGTAAAGATCATTTTATTGCAGGTATCAAATATAATATCAAAGTACAAATAATAGTAAATACTACTAGGACTAATGGGATCTAACATAAGTATTTCTAATTTCTAACCCAAACATTTTTAATCTGCTTATTAGAAATATTTTTATAAATCTCAACTTGAAACATCTTATGGATTATGCATGAGATGAGATAGCGCTTTCAATTCTGCAGTTAAAAACATTCAAAAACACTTTAGAAATAAATGGCCACCCTAACACACAAGTGTATTTGTTTATTTAGCCCTACGTGACTTAAGAGATACTTAGAGATGATATCCAATTACTCTCTTCTATATTAATAATAGTTTGAGCAAGCAACATATCTCTTTATGCAAAAGTATTTTGTTAATAATTTTTTTAAAAACTAAATATTTATTAGCACTAGAAAATATTTACTGACATCTGATTATATGATGGACTTTATGAAGTTTTTTTTATTAAATAACTCTCCTATATTATATGACACTCTTGCATTTAAGTCTTTGCTCAGCTCTAAAGAACACGGTCCATCATAAAAGCAAATACTGCTTGTAGACACTTAGAGCAGGCCTATGCTAAATATCAATAATATGGTTAGCATTTGACTAAAATGAATTAGTTTAAATGTGTATATATCAGAAAAGCATTAGCATGCCTGTACTGATTATTTTCCTACAGTTGATGCTATGGCTGCAAATTTTAAGAAGCCTTTACTCTTTGCAGTCTTCAGTGCTATCTTTTCATTCCTCTGTCAACAGAATTATTGGTTAAGACACCATAATTTAATATGCTGGCTTGCACCTTTGCAGCAAACTCCTTTCTACAGTCACATTTCAAATAGCTTCTGTGAATTTTAACAAGTAGAATGGCTAAAAGGAAATCTGTTTCACTAAATATATTGATGGAGCAGTGAGAGGGCTAGGTGTTTACTTATGTCTCTTCCATTGTTTTCACTGAGAGTATGTCTGCCTTCTTAAATGAACAGTCAAGGGTTTTTCTTGTCTTCCTAGGTACACCATAATATAAATACCAGGCCCTGCAGCAGTACTTAGCACTACAAACTGCTCATTGCATGACTTCACCTGGCCCAAAAGGCTGTAGAAACCAGGTTCTTCCTCGTCCTGACTGGTTACTGGAAGGCTGGGTAGGGTTCACAGCTCGACTGGTTTTCACATCCCCCTTTTTGTCCTCCATGGTGGGGATCACCACCACTGGGATGAGAGTGCACTGCTCGAGTGTGCCATCAGAGGACATAACTTCAGTGTATCCGTCTTCACAACTGCATGTTCTAGTCTGTAGGGAACAAGTGTTTTACAATGTGCAGCAGAAAAACAAGGTTTTCTGGGAGCTATAAAGCATAACAACATGGATGACTGGAAGAGAAGACTGTTTTGATGAGTGCTAGCCTGGAGAGTATCTCTTCATATATTTTTATGCAAGTTCATACCATATCAACAGAGATTATTCAACATTTAATTGAAAGGCAGAAAATTGCACGAGGTGAATTTTAACAAATTTTGTGACTAGCAAAATCTCTGAAAATACTTTTTGTTGTCATAATCTTTGTAATCAAGAGATGTGTGGGATGCCCTCATGGGGGTGTTCTATGCTCCAATGCAGTAGCACATACCTCACTGCAGTAAGCGTGGGGTTGGCTGCACGGTGGGTTACATGACCTGTCAGCATCTGGTTGGCGCATCACTAAACAGCCCCCTGTAGGACAGAAAATCATATTTTCACATGGTAATACCTTACCACTGAAGAAATTACTTGCTGCAGTGTTTCATGGATGACAATCTTGTTGCTAATTTGAATGTAAGAGTCCTGCTTTTATTCCAAGGTGAAGGGTAATTGGAATCAAGTATTTTCTTATACGTAGAGTAAGGATATAGCAAATGTGTTTAATTTCATGTGCATTTTAGAGAACTAATATTTGGCAATGGAGCCTTTTGTTTTCTCCTTTTTTTTCCTTTAGTGGATTGCCTATAAAAACAATTTAAATGCTTTGTTGTACTCAAGGGAACAGATTTGTTTCTCTAGGGCCCTCCTTATTACTTACATATTAAAACTGTGGCCACAATAGAAATAAAATCTTTTTTCTCTATATTTTTTCCTGTTGAACTGAAAACAAGTTACTCCTCCTGTTTATAAAAGGATACCTGTTTTCTGCTGCTACTGGGTCACTTTCACGTGTGCCCTTATGAATCAAGGCTTCATGTTAGTCTGAGATTTTACAAGAGGAAAGCATATTTAACAGTAAAGCATGTACTGAATGTTACAATACTAATGATATTGTGGGTTTCAGTCTTTTCTTTTTTTAAACAGACTTAGTTTTCATTTCTACAGCTTAGTGCCGTTATTGTTATTGACCAATACACACAATCAGGCGTTCACTATCATTTCAGCCAGAATGACTTTAAAATGCATTTAGAATAAGTTTCAATTTACCTGTGTTTCCTTTTAGCTTATAGAAGAGGGATATGCATCACATTGTTTAAAATTTATACTGCTACAGGACAACTTATCATGCATCTCCCAAATTAATACCAATTTTACACTGGTGTGATATGATGATGAAATCCTGATAGCTGAGGTTGGTCACAGCCATAGCAGATGCAGTTAGTTGTGGTTATGTAGATCCAAGCATTAACGGGATGAAGAACAAAGAAAACCCTGCTGGTTGCCATAAGTTTTCCCCACCCCCAGAAAAGAAAATCATACATCCTAGCATACAAATCACATGCCTGTGGGAATCTATGTAATAAAATATCAGTCATCCAAGGAAGCAGAAGGAAAGAGTTTCCTCATCGCCCATGGGAAATAACACCTTCAAGTAAAAAAGAACTATTCAGCACAATGATATTATGCAAGCAAGTAAATAGAAAAAGACCTTAAAATACCAACAAAACTCACAATAATTATTCAAAAATGTCTGAACTAAAATACACTATATTAGAGCCAAATGTGCAGGAATAAGGCTGACAGTAATCGAAGATATGGGTTGCTTCTGATTCAAAATAGGTAATCTCAATTTAAATCAATCATGTATGTGCATCTATCACATCTAGGAGCTCATAAATACCATAGTTTACACAAAACACTTTCAGAAAATGTAAAAATGTAAATTAAAATCTGGTTCACTATTGTATATTTAATGTAGAGAAGTTCCCTCTACATTATAGATTAATATAATAGAATATTACATTTAAGTGCTGTGTTTGAAAACTGTCATAAAATGCATGAAAACTATAGTTTTGCATTTAACACAAACATGTGAAAAATATAGTTTTGTGTTGCATGGAGACCAGTAATTGCATGTTGCGGAATATTCCATAAGTCTTCCTTTCAAATCAGAAAGTTACCACAGCTTTAAAGCCACATAGAAACAAACTTTGAAAAAAAAAAGTGATACAATACAGATCTGAGGTTTGTCTGCCTTGGAGGTCCCATTATGAAAAATCTGCCAATAATACATAGTAATTCATTTTTGTTTCCTAGAATTAATCACAAGGCTGTATTCAGTCACACCAGAAGAAATTAGTATTTTCATGTGACTGTGATTTATGAATATATTCGGATTTTAACATCTCAGAGCCATAATCTCTAAGATGCTATTTACTTCAAATCCTATAGAACCTTTCATAGATAATAGCCTATATTAATCTCAATAAGAATTCTTACTTAGTGTTTTACTAACCATAGAAACATTTTAGTGAAGCAGGAAGCAATCAAGGTGCATAAATAATGCCCTGTTGCATTTCTTGTGAACAAGATGTGTTTTAACAGTCCTACCCCACAAGATAAGATTTGCAATGAGACTTTGAGCTATTATTTCAACACCTTGTAAAAATAATACAAATATTTTATTTCTACTGTTACAACACACAGTAGTGGTGGACTCCATGATGAGGAAGTATGGAGGTGGCAGTACATAAATAACAGCTCCCCTGCAGTGACTGACCTGACAGCAGCTGGCATTGAGGATATGTTTACACTCTCTGGGATTCTTTTACAATCACTTGGTCTGATACAAAAATGATTTAAATAAATGCATAACTCTTAGCTTAAATGAATCCCTACTTCCAGTATATAAATCCATATAAATATATTCACATGAAGATTTTCTTCTGAGATCTCAGTCATTCCAAATTCATGTTTTTTGTGCTTTGGCTTGCACAAAAAGTCACAGCATCCCATAGCAGTCCATTATACATGCTGATACAGATTTATGGCATTTATGGCATATTAGCACATTTATTAAAATTTTGTATTTTTTAACTTCAAGGAGATATATATGGATGATATTATCAAGCTCTGCAACTTTCTCTGCCTTTGTATAGGCACTGAAATGCCTATGTAATACATAACAATTTTATTTGTTGTAGGACCGGAAATTTGAAACCCTACATTTAGAAGTGCAAAGATGCCTATGGTAAAAAAACCCCAAACATACACAAAACATTTCAGGTCCACTGCAGAAGATAATATTTATATTTACTTTTGGCATTACACGCTGCATGATTCTAGAAAAGAAGCCACATCTTTAATGTGTAAAAAAGATGATGATTTTGATTGATACCCCAGGAAGTGTTTTTAGAACCTTTTCAAATTTTTTTTTTTTCAGTTTGTTGGGAAAACACATTATCCACCTGTTTTCCGGAGGGGGGGGGGGGGGGGTGTTGTGTATATAAAAGGAGTGGTTACCTGTGACGTTTAAACCATCTGACCTTTGGCACCACACAGTCCGAGAAGATCCCTTCCATGGGCTAGCCATCCACTTGTACTCATAGCACTGGCCATCTGCACAGAGAACATTCGCGTTTCAAGAAATTTGATGGCAAGGTTTCAGACTAGTGCGAGCAGCAGCCACTCTCATCAGCTGACCATACCCATTTTGTGGCCACACTCATTATGATTAATGGCTTGTACAGTTAAGGAAGCCCCTTTCTCCTTCATCCAGCACTGCACTGCACAGTGGAGCTCCCAGGGTCTCCTGCACTTACTGGACATAGGGAGAATAGATGTGTCCTAGACACTAACTAGAGTTATGAGCAAGCCTAATGCAGTTAACAGGTAAAAACAATGTTTCCAATAACCTCATAATGGTTGTGGCTCATCTGTTGTGCAAAACTCATTTAGGGGTCAGGTTCGTTTCCTGATATCACTGAGCTTCAGCCACAGCTCCAGTGCTGGGCGGAGTGGCCAGGGTTGCATCTGGCTTCATGTCTCAGCTCTTCTGTGCACATTTCATATGGTCTGGGATGAATCATGAAGTCTCTCTGCACTTCAGCTCTCCACTATAAATATAAAATCCCTTTTTGTCTGATCCAGCCTCTGAATGGTCCAGTTGGTACAGGAAACTACTTTTCTTAGACAATTTGTCTACTACCAGTGGTAAGCATGGCTGAGACATTTTAATGACATTGTCATTCAATTAACAATTCAAAGGGTAGAGAGAAATCAAAACTGATTATGAATCAAAACTCAGAGATTTCTTTTTGTTAATGTTACTAATCATATAAGGAAACTCTTTATGACCCATATAAAAAGAAATGTCATTATTAAAAAAGAATAATTCTAGAGGGGTGACATATGATAGTTACTACTTGAAAGTTCTTGTCATTACAGTTGATATATGGAAAACAACAATTTAAGTGCATTTCTGTTTATCAAATTTGATTTGCCTAAAATCAATATCATGAACAGAAAGAAAACACAGTTATGATTGCTCTGTATTTTTTTCTCACAGGAACCAGCCTTACATATATTTTGGTGCTTACCATCGCATGGTCTTGTTTCCAAAGCCTGTTCTGGACAGAGATGTTGATTCTCTAAGTCCTGAATGATCACTGCTCTAGATCGGACTTGTATTCCTCCAAAACCAAGATCCTCACCATTAACACAGGTTAGCTGGCAAAGGCTCCATTCTGACCACTCTCTCAAGTAACAGTCCCCTGTCAAAGAGCAGTTTTATAAGATGAATGATCATCGTATGTGAAGAGCTTTTTTGCACTGAATATGCCTTTAAAAAACATCCAAGTACAGTTTCTTAATTTTCCTTCTTTTTAGTTCTTTTCATTATTCTTTTTAAACTTGACTCACAATATACAAAAGATAACATTTTGATACTATCTGAATATCTGTGTCATAGAAAATATTATAAAAAGATTGTACAAGGGCCTATTTGTTCTAAAGCAGTTTTAGTTGCTTGTAGCATTCCCATGAGATCACCCTCATTATGAATCTCTTTGCAATGCTCTACCCAATGTCTAGATTTTTGTATATTTTAAGATATTGTGCATTGTATGTCTTATGCTAAATTTACATATCTTTTTTTCAATTCATCTTTGATCTTAGAAAACATTGTCTAGTATTAGAAAGATTAATTATTTCTTATCCCCATTCAGATTTTCTCTAAACAGACGTAGAAACATCTGATGGAAAATTCTTTGCAAGAAAGGGAAATGGAAACATGATTAAAATGTCTGCTCTTGCTATTTCATGTTAGGATAATAGACCTGTAGAATCCTATAGTGTAAAACTGAAAAAATAAAATTATAATAATTATCACAATGAGCTAAAGAACATTTAAGGAAGATCTGAGGCACAACACAAAGAAACCATTTTGTTGAAATTGCAGTTGAAAATGGGACCAGACTGTGCACAAACTCATAAATAAACCTCTTAGTTCTCATTATTTCAGTGAGAAAGCCATTAAAAATTCATGGTACCTTGCATTATACTGATGACAGATATAATCAGTACTGTGTTGACCGGATGCCTGATTAATGAAGGAATTTTATTTGCCAACCTTAGGAAAGCATGCAAAGAATTGAATAATTGACGAACTGATGTATACATAATGGGAAAACAAGTAGTGATTTTTGGAAACATTAGCTGGAGCGTATCATTAGCACATCCCCACAGGGCAGTTATTCTTGCTGGCTAAATGTGAGATTGTTGAAGAACAGATCCCTGCTCAGCAAAATTTTTAAAGCAATCAGTAAGAAGCTACAGTTCTTTAATAAAATTCACTAATATGAAAACGTAACTACAGTCTTAGTATTTTAGTCTTAGTATTTTTCCAGTTTCTATTTCAGAGAAGTAATAAGGCATTAAAATAATGCAATTGGAATCCTATGTACAAAGCAGTGATGAAAATCTATCCATTTTTCATTAATTTCTATTCATTGAGACAACTTTACCTTTAGTCCAATCTGAAATGAACTGGGAAAAAAACTCTGGGAAAGAGGAGAGTTTCAAGAGAATGAAAATAGAGTACTGGTATAAAATGGTAGCTATATTAAAACTGAAGGACTTTATCTTCTCTTCTGAAGATTCATCATTAACGGCTACTAAACAAAAGTAATATACTTCAAATTTTACAAGTAAGTGTTTGGAATGAACTGGAGTGTTTTCACTGGAAATTAAACAGCTCTTATACGCTCTTTATCCTTCTCTATATGAGCATCATGGACCTGATCATTCATAACAGCTCCTTTAGATTCAGTTCACAAAGGCAATGATAGTGTGTGTCACATCCAGAGAGTTAAACAACTACAGGCACTCAGGTTTTCTTAGAGATCAAAACTTTAGTTTCATTTGGAATAGAACCTTAAAGAAAAAAAGAAGATGCCTTAGCTTATCTTCCTTAAACACTCACAAAAGGCATCAAGTTGTTAGCAACCGGTAAAAGTATTAATGAAGTTGTTACACAGTCTACACACCTAACACTGAGTAAACCAACATCCTTTCTTATAGAGTTAAATACAAGTTTTATTTCAATAGAATTTGTGGAAAAATATATGCATATTAGATGCAATTTGTGACAGAGAGATCATGATTTTATAAAGTTATAATCTAGTATTTTTTCTAATTGATTTATTGTCATGAAGACACTCCTAGAAAGTAACTCTGTTGGTCATTTGATGGATGAATCCAATCAGTATAGCAGATGAAAAAGATTTAATTGCCTGTGGCTAATGTTAGGCCCTAAGAGCTGTAATGACACCCAGACGATCTTGAAATGCAACATCTATTTGAACAGCTTTGTTACCTGGACAAGGGAAAGTGCAGGTTTCCTCAAGTATTATCTTCTTATCACCATCTATAATAGGCTCTATTTCTCCACAGAATTCCTCATCTACTACTTTGCCAACATCTTCAGTGGATCCATCATAAACCACACAGGAGATGTTCCTCATTCGTGTTCCCTCTCCACATTGAGCATCCTACAAAAGGAAAACATATTGATTGATACTGGACAGAAGAAAGTGCCAAATAATTAGATCTGAGTTACATGTCACTCTATCTCCTATTCTTTTTGCTTAATTACTTATTCATTCAATAAGGAGAAAAAGAAGACAAAAAAGAAGACATGGTTCATTACTTCTGAAATTAAAAAAAAAAAAAAAAACCAACCCAAAATTTCTTGGTCTTTAAATTACAGAGCTAAGTATGCCTTTGAATTGCAACCAGAGTAGTCTGTCAAGTTAAGATATCTTCTAATATGTGAATGTATTTCTGCTGGTATTCTTTTTCAATAGAAGCATTTAAATTATTAGCAAAGATGCTGCTCAGGTACCAAAGTTTAGATTTATACTCTGAATATCTGTAGGACAGTTCTGCATCCACTGATAAATACGTAATCTAAGGAAAAAACCCAAACTTTAGCTTTTGTATAAGAGGTGGATGCAAATTGTTTACAGAGTTGATAAGGAGGTATCCACACGTTCCATAACTTCCAAATCCCATACGGCTTTTACCTCTACTTTGCATGCCGACCATTGACCATATTGCCATCGATAACAAGGCTTTACTGGACAGGGTTTGAACTGCTCCATCTGAGAAGGACAAGGCCTCCCATCACCCTGAAATGGCTGATTTATGGTCCTTCTCCTGATCATTTTTCCTGTAACAAAAACCAGCAATATAACTAACAACAAAGTGATTAGACTGATTTATTCCTCAAGATGGTTTTATTTTGCTGAAAAGTATTGTATTTGAATAAAGCAATTTTTCCAGATTTGACAAATTGGATTGTAAAGCTGATCTGTTGGCTCTTGTCTGTTACCTGGATTCATACTTTCCAAGTCAGACACTTTATATTCTGTCATTTGTTTGTAACGTAAAGAGTGCAGGAGGACTGATAAGGATTGTTCCTGTAACAGCAAACAAAAGCAGTAATCTCCTAGTTCAGAAGCCTGAAGAAAAATATTCTTTATGAATGTGACAATATGTTTGTCCAGTGGAGATTCCTGCTCCTCATCTGGAGCTTGCCTCCAGAAGAGGCCAGCATATTCTGTTCTTCCTAAAATTAACACAGAAATATGTGTCCCATAATTGTCTGATTCCAGCAAACAAGAACTTGAAACTTTCTGTCACTGTGTGGAAAACACTACATGCCAATTTTGCAGAAGATGGAAGATTCTTCAATGCAAGCCCAATGAAAATTAAAATTCAATAGGCTTATCTATCGATTATCTCTTCTTCAACCATGACTGATATGCCACCCAGCTTCATTGAGATACAGGTTCTATTTCAAATACTTATATAAACTGAAAGAGGAAGACATTTTTATCCTTTAAGCAATTCTTTCTCCTCTCATCTTGCTGTGAACATTAGACAATTATGCGTCATTACAGAGAGTTCATGTGATATAACTGAATATTTCCTTCTGTGTCAGAAGGAAAGTCAAATGGCTGGTCTAGAGCTGTCACCTCACAAATGTTTCCACAAAATCAACACAGTTATGTATTTAAATATATTTATAGATAAATATAAGATCCAAGTCTGAAAAAAATGTATTTATTTGAATTTGTACAAGTGAGGTTTATATTAAACTAAAGGCATTACACAGATTTACCTATATAACACCTGATGTTAGCCAGCCAAAAGAACAAATTTTTAATTCCACACTTCAATCTCATGCATTTGCAAATGAGTACTCTAATGATAATGACATGAATCTTGTGCTGAGAGCAAGCTACACAAGCCACCATGCATAAGCAGAACAATATCAATCTCCCAGACAGCTGTGCTCACTGCAGACAGCTAGAAAGATGTTTGCCAAATGGGGCCTCATCATTCTTGAATTCACAGCTGCTCCAACTGAGATGTTACACAAGAAAAAAAATATTTTCTTGAAAAGTACTGGAGAAAAAACTCCAAAGAACAGCAAAGAGCAGACTTCTTACACACAAATTTCTTCCTCAGATAGATGGATATTTGAGTGAGTGCACAAAAGCAGTTAAGAATTGTGGTCACTGGATTTATTGCATGGCTATAACTTATAGAAAAAAAACAGGTCCAATTTCTTTTTGGAACAACTTTAGTTGCCTAGTCTCACCCCTAATAATGAAACTTAGGAGAAAATTCCTCCTTCGTCTTCCTCTCCCCACCAGCTGAAAAATAAATATTCAAATCAATGTTTACTTTTGTCTCAATATATCATTAATTGTATCTCAGTCCTTTTCCCAGAATAAGAAAATATTTGGAGTAAATTCCCATTATTTTCAGAGAGCACAGTCTCAGTCAAGCATATTATTTCTGTTAATAAGGTTGATTTTGTAACTCTCCTTATCTAGCTACATTTTTTAGTTCTGCAAAGAGAGGTATTATTACTTTTATTAAAGAAAAGAAAAAGGGAACTCTGTCTTTAAAATATGCCAGCGGTATGTACTAACCTGTAAGGCCACATGTTTGAGAGCACTCAGACCAAGTGGACCAGTCAGAGAGCTGACAGTTCACAGGACATTCCACTACACAGGACATATTCATTTGCCATGTCTTTTCCAAACCAAGCTGAAAGAAAATGTTAAATGGTCAGCACAAAACTCCAGGTCTGTATCATCAGTGCAAATCAAAAAGAAAAATAATTAGCACATTTAAAATTCTCACTTCAAGATGGTCCTAATGTACATACTGATCTTTATATGCATGCATAAATCCCATTTTCATCATTTTCTAAACTATAAATACATAGCTTATGTATAGAATATATAGTCTATAGATAGTTTCCAAATATATAGAACCTATAAATGGAGTGCTTCATCTCTACAGTATTACTTTTTACTACAGGTGGAGGCCAAAATAATTTATGAAGTATTTTGGAAGAGGAATGCAAAAGTACTCAACAGCTATTAATGAGTGAATTGAAATGATACTAGAAACCAAGTTCAAAACTAGAAAAAGGAGGAGGATGAACATGTATTGGATATTCAGAAGATGTTGAAGATGCTAAAAGTTTACAGGAGCTCCAGAGAGACTGACCAAGTTAATGGAAGAGAAAACTGAAGGTTTAAATACACAGAAACAGCTTCAGGAAAATGCAGTTCAAGAGCTGAAAACAAGTGGAGGCTGTGAAAGGAATTGATGGAAACTCTTGTATGTGCTTCTTACTCTTCCTAGGGCATCTTCTTATGCCTCTCTTGTTTTCTTCCTAATGTGCCGTAAAAGTGCATGTCCTATTCTATTCTATTCTATTCTGTTCATCATGATATCCATGCAAACATATTGACATGACACTAACAATGATTTGTCCAAAAAAATACATCTTTGCTTTTTTTTTTCTGAAAAACCTTGCAAAAAAACCCCAGAATCCTCTAGCATCCATAAAGTAAAAGCTCCAGTTACTGGAGGAGTCTGAGAGAAGGGGAAAGAGAAAGCAATTTCAAGACTCAAGTTTTCCCAAAAATATATTCTGTTTTTCCCCAGGTATGATTCAGCCTAACACACCACCCCAGGGAAGGAAGAGTTTTATAACCATGCTCGGGACATGGCACAACAGCTACGTGGTCCTTTGGTCTGATCTTGGACAGCCATTTCTATTTTCTTATAAACTCACACCAGATTTTCGCCATCCATGGAAGGAAAGAGATACTCTCACTAGCACACATGAGAATATATACATGATGCAAGATGAAATACGACTGATGGCAAAAATATTAGCATAATAACACCTGCATCCTGCATAGCTGAGTTAAAAGGATAGGTCAGTTATAGGGTGTATGATCTAAAGTGTGAAAAAGAAATTCCTGCCAGTATAAAGAGATCTGCAGCTTTCCAGCACAAAGGACTGTCCTCTTCACTGGACCTCACCAGCAGACCTTGATAATCGATGAGGCCTTTCAGAATCCTAGGCAGTTGTGAATATCTTTAACTAGAAAAAAACCCCACCTGTTTTTCTTAAAAAAAAAAAAAAAAAAAAAAAAAAAAAAAAAAAAAAAAAAAAAAAAGGAAAAAGAAGAGCAAACTAGAAATTTCAAAACCTTTTAATTTTAATGACTGGAAAAGTTAATGATATAAAACCAGCATTTAAGTCTTTAAAAAGGAGATAAAGCCACTATTTCCTACTAAACACAAGTATAGAGAAATAATTAGGCACAACATTAACATGTCCTCCATAAATAAACTACCACAAGTGCTGAAAATACCTCCTCCTGATAGACTCACCAAGTTTTAAATTTGCTTTTTGCAGTACCATTTATTGAGACAAATGAGGGTTTATACTGCTGTTTGCTTTTAAACACCCAAGAATGAGTTCTTGGTTTTCTTGGTGGTGTAGCCTTGATTATAAAGCTATCACACACAGACAACACCTGAAACCTTTGGATAATCTGGAATTTGGATGATTAGGAAGCTGGAGAACCCTCTTTGAAGTCCATATTTGGGTCAAACCTTCTGAGCAAAGGCTTTAAAGCCTGCTCAATTGATTCCTGCCAATTATAGAAACGTGACTGCTCTCTTTCAAGACTGGTCTTCTCAGCTGGACTTCAGCAGCTCAAGAGGGCAAAGCCCAAGAAAGATATTAACAGTGAAGAGGAGAAAGCTGTAGGCCAGATTACCCACAGTGACCTCTTATTTGCATGTCTTAGATACTGAAGTGCTGCTTAAATAGATCTGGGGAACAACTGATAGTTTGCAATTCAATAGTATTCACATATTCCTTCCTCGTTCCTCTCCTTCCTTGAACTGATGAACCACAATTCAACTTAAAGAGCTTAGAAAATACTTGAAAAACTATTCAGTAGCTCCCCTACCCTAAAGCGTTTGTTCTGGATGAGCTGTTGTTTCTGACTCAACAATGGCAAGTACTGAAAGCTACCCCTGTGCACTCTGTGCTGCTGGTCACACATGCCAGGGGCAGCAGGCTGACACACCAGCATGCTCTGTAAATCCTGTGATCCATAAGAAGTATCTGTATTTGCTTATAGGAATGTTTGGCACCAAAGATTAAACCCTGCTGCTGGAGGTTAATCATGTAATCTGACAAGCAGACTATTCACCAATAAACCAGCAAAGTCTGCTTTTTAATGCAGACACAACTGCTGGTTTCTAGGCTTTTTTCATCTTTAATTAATGGTAAATCAATGAAAATAAGTCTATAAAAAGGAATATGAACAGGATCGGCTTGCTTTAGGTGATTTGATTTTCAAATATTTAAAGAAAAAGAAGTCAAGTTCTTGTGATAAGTAGAAACCAAGTAATCCAGTATTACTATGCTTTGAGAGTTTGAAGAGAACTACATTAACATAACCAGGCCTTGGAAATAAGCTCTAGAAATTGATTTATCTTGGCAGTAATCAGGATGACTGGCTACCTTCTTTAGCTGATCAACTCAAATAAACACAAGATCATATGGACACATAAGGAAACCAGAACACAGGGACTCAGATGGAATGTTAGTATTTAACTCTGCTGATGCTCATACTTGGAGATGGTTATAGCCAAAATTCATCATGAAGGTTTTTTTTATATATGGGGTTAGTATTTTCTTGAACCATATTATATATAGAAACTCATTGCCATAATGTGTCTTAATTTCTTAGGGATCAGTGTAGGTTTATCTATTATGAGCTCTCTCCTTTGCATATAATAATAAGAAACGTAATTCAGTAAATGTACCTACACATTAATTAAGTAAATCTTTATTCATACACCTAGTACAAAGTTTTATGATAGCCCAGAGAAAATTCATTAGCTAGGTCATTACAAAATTACTTCATATTTCTCCTATTCATCAACTTTTCCAACCACATGCACCTTATTTTGAATTTAATATTTCTGCACTGCCCTTATAATGCAAAAACACGACAGAAACCCCCATCCTGAAGGATCATTAGCAAGAACTGTACAGTATGTATTCACATTTTGATAATTTCTTGGGTACTCTCACGACTTGCAAGGTCACAGGGTTGGCTTTCACATCTTTAGAGTGAAGGGTCTGTTAAGATCTGAACAGCTTGGCTTTCTTGTTAATCAGGTTAACAGGTTTTACTCCTCAGTTATTGGATCAGCCTTTGACCTTGTTAGACCACTGCTTACACATCCATAATTCAACCAATAGTCTTAACTGTGTGACTAGGGAGTGGATCAGAGCTCTTTACAAGAAGATGTATCTCTATATGATCTAGCAAATCAAAAGGCGAATAAGAATGCAGCACAGTGGCTGTTGATAAATCCAGGACACCACTGCAGTGATGTCTGTTGGCCAGTCATTTACAGCAAGTAGCTCTTGAGGTATTATATTCCTGCCTTCATTATTTCTCTGAATAATAAGCTTTCATTTATTAAATGTAGGAAAACTCCTGAGGTTTCCTGAAGTGAGATTTCAGTGTAAAATGTAATCAGTTCTAAATGTTGTTTTAAAACTTTGCTTAACAGGAATAATTTCTTGGTTTTATAGTAAAAGAAATACATTTTCCCATAAAATCAAATAGATAATATTTTTTGGATATGTCTTGGTATTAATTAATCACTATTGCAATCTCTTAGAAATGACAGACATTTCTTTCTCTTTTTAACACATAAAAATATAAATATTAACCTCATTAACTTCACAGCAACTTGCTGGTAGATAGTCATATCCTGAGTTTTTTTAAACATAGTTTTTGTGGCTGTCCCGTCCCTGGAAGTGTTCAGGTTGGAGGGGGCTTTCAGAAACCTGCAATAGTGAAAGGTGACCCTGCCCACAGAAGGGGCTTTGATCTTTAAGGTGATGATCTTTAAAAACCATTTTATGATTCTGTGAAATTATTAGATTTGATCAGAAACCCAAGAACTACGAGGGAAGGAGGAACACGGGACAGAAGTAAGTCTCAGTTGAAATTCTCTGCCTTTGATAAGAACTTACTCATTCTGGAATGCAGGATGTTGGAAGAGATTGGAGAAGTTTATGTAGGTCAGACACACCATTAGAAAATTATAGTCCAAAGTAAGTGATGAGTTTCCTGACTTCCTCCACTTTTGATGAGACTTTTCTATGGGCACATCCTGAGAGCAGCTAGTAGCCAGAGGGGTCCTGCAGAAAAGCTGTCGGTGCCAAAACGGCTCTGGGAGCCTTTCCCCCTTTGTACCCCCATTGAGAGTAATTTTATTTCTGATATCATGGTGGTGGGGGAATGGCAGCTGAAACAAGTGGAGTTGCTTTCAATCAGAAATGCATGTAGGATTGCCTTCAAGTAGTGCTGGTGTTTTCATTGTTTTTTTCATACTACAGTCTCCCATGCAATTGAAAGCATTAAGATTGACACACAAAATGTCAGGAAACCAGTGCTGACAAACTGGAGGTTAGTTTGAACATTTGCAAAATGGCCCTCTCAAAACTTAAGGGTTCCTGTCTGCTACCTAGTTCCCCATATATGCTCCTACTTAATATTACATTCATGCTCCACATTTTTTCCCACTAGCGTGGGTAGTTTTTGCATCACATGGCTGGATACAACAAGTTAGCATTCAGCCCAGCTACAGAATGACATGTGAGAAATATTTTCCAACACATTGAGTAAATGATTGATACTGGCAGGTGTCCAAGGCTCCATGCAGAAGTTGTATCAAATTAGAATTACAATTAGTATTCTGATTGAGATTTATTACCTTTATTCTACTTTATTAATTATTGTTTCTAAGTCATTTCCTTCAGGACATAATAATTAGCATATGTTCACAGAGGCACTTAAAAGTAACCAAAGGAAATAGTATAAAAATCAGTTGATGGCTCAGTTCATTTCAGAGGTACTTAACAATCCATGAATAGTGTTGCAAAACATCTGGTGAAGATGCCATACAGCTCAGTTGGCTCAGTATTAATTAGCACCATTAGAAGGGAGCTTTCTCACAGGTACCCACTCACCTCCTCACAATATTTCAGGTCAACAGATTTGCCATCGCTGCGAACGCAGTCAAGCATCCGTGTTTTGATACCACTGCCACAGACAGCCTTCTCGCTGAGCTGACATGTGCTCCAGTCTGCAAAGGAGGAATTCATTAGCATTGCAGACTTTCAGATAGAATTCCTAATGAACCAGTCTCCCACCTAGTTCTGATGGCCTAATATAACCCTCGTAAACAATTTTTACACATGCAAAGGCTCATGGAGCCCAGCTGCTACACATTTTGGAAACAGTGACCTTTACTGCAAATAGTCAATGTCATGGTACCCTCCTGAAAAGTTCATGTTTGCTTTAGTCTGTATGGATTTTGAGTAAATCACAAAATGACATGAGAAATGCTTTTCCTGGAGTCACAGCATGCACATTTCACATGCAAGTTCTGAATTTACTATTTTATCTGAATCAAACAGCCTGAATCATTTTTCAGTACAAGTTCCAGCTGCATCTGGGTAAGAACAGAAAGCAGAAAAATCCATCCTGTAAGGTGAATGGAAATGAGCTGTAAGATGTGGTCCCATGCTGTCACTAGAGTGCAGTAACACAAATACCTGTCACATTGTAGTCATAGTGGTAGCAGTTCTTGTTCAAAGTGCAAGCTTCTGCCTCAGTGGCAGCAGGACAAGGCTTTCCATCATCTGGTTGTCTTAGGCATTCAGCTGACCTTTCACGGACATTACTTCCATTGCATGGCTTGAAAGTAAGATTGAAAACAGCTTAAATATTTTGGCACCCTGATACCTCTTTATGCAGCATTACAACAACCTTTTAAATAATCCCTTCACAAAACACAAGTGTAAAATAACAGGTTCATGCTAATGTATAAGAAAAACCCTTTTCTTTTTCCTTTAACCTGGTAAGATGACTATATTTTCCTAACTAGTGCATATTTCAGTATTAGTACTTTGGAACTATTTTGCTCATAAACAGAATATTGAGATGCTCACTTTCCAAATGTTATAATGTAGTGCACCAAAGCCTCTCAGAGGTCCTGAAAAACTTTTCAGTTTTTGTTTTGGGTTTTTTTGACATCTCTTTTTGAAATTGCTGTCAGAAAGGAAGGGGAGAGGAGACCCAAAATTACTTTTCTGTGCTCAGTCTTCATCTGCAGACTATGTCACTCCTACCAAGATAGTGACATTTTTAGTTCAGTGACTGTGCTGCTATGCAGAGACTCAGAGCAAAGCTCAAAGACAGACTCACAAGCCACTGCCAAAGCTATTCCACCACACAGAAGGCACCCCATACTGGGAAAAGTGACCACTAGGCACATTTTAGTCTGTGTTCTGGAGGAATATAGCTTAATGGAAGACACTGTCACAATTTATTTGCAGCCAACAAAAAGCAACCCTAAAGATGACACTATATATAGATATTTACAGGTGCAATCCGTTCAGTATCTTTGAAAAACACATCATATGTGCAGTTTTAAAGTATCCTCCCAAAACTATAAATGTGACACTTCAGTATACTTCTTACCAAAGAACACTGAGACCATGATCCCCATTCAGACATAACACAGTCCTCAGGACATGGCAATGTGCATTTTCTAGCACCAAGTGGCATTTCTTCAGGATCACACAGATAGTCTTCGACTGTGTCAGAAGGACCATCCACAGTGTTTAGCATGCACCTGGAAAAAAATGCACATAAACTTCATTTGCCATGGATTTTGTGTGGTATGTGTTCTACAGTGAGGCATTTTAACATTTTAACATAAATGAAGTAACTATTGATCTAGGAATATCCAAGAAAAGCTGAAGAGCCAAAAACAATCCTTGTTTTTACAGATGACAACAACATAAAGGCATGCATGTAATTTAGATAGTCCCGATCAGTGATTTGCTGAGAGCCCCTGGGCAGGTGATTTGCTTGACATTGGCCTACCTATACACCAGAATAATGCAAATTATCTATGGTTTAGACATATTTTGTGCATAGTTCAGCTGATAACTTAAAATCTAGAACTATTAAAAGTTTTAAAATTTTATATTCTTAGTATTAATCCTTAATTTCCACTGATGCCTTTTAATTACCAATAGATTAAATTAAGAATGAAGGTCTACATCCATAACAAGTAGAGAGAGTTATATTGCACTCTCTGAATCTATTCTGATTTATATCAGCCAGGGTCCAGGCCTGGACTCAAGACTAGGCATTACATAGAATTATAACAAAATAATTACAGCCAAAAACTGAAAGGGAAGGTTCTTTAAAGTGAAGGAGGAGCAATATTGTTTTACCTGACTTTCCTTGTTTGAACACCTTCTCCACAATTCTCTTTTAAGTCCACGTTGGTCACCTTGCAGACGCTCCAGGGCTCAGTAACCCATATGTACTGGCTGCAGTCACTGTGGCAGGGGACTACCTCATACACCTGGAATCCACATTCAGTGTCAGTTTTGGTGCACACACCAAAGATAAACATGCAAAAGTGATCATACAGAAAAAGCATTAATGCTCTTTTTGGGAAAAATAAAAAATACAAACTTGATGATTTAGATACTATATTAATAATACAGATTGAATACTTGCTAGAAAACTACTAAATAACAAAAAGACAGAAGCTATTGAATAATGGATTCTCTGGTTTTCTCTGCCACTAAGCCCATGCTGTGCCATTTCCAGCAAAAACATCAACACAACTAACATAAAGTCTGTAACTAGGCTAGCTCATGAGTACAATGTTTTTAAAAATGCTGTTAAAACTCTATTAGCTCTATCCTTCACCTCTCTTCTCCACGATTACACCCCACTATTATTATTATATTATTATCTCAGTTATTAATTGTGGAAGTTTTGCATTTGTAAAGAGAAGTGACCTCAAGAAAAATTATGCCAATATATATTGATTCACTTTATTTATTCTTTCTGTATGCTTAAAATCACTGTAATATGTTTGTGTACCAGAATTAGTATTATGTTTAGATTTGAATACAAATTTTTAAATGGCATCTCATACAGCAATTTCTACAGTGTCCCATGTACTGACTCAAACACACGTTACAAAAAAGGGGACAGACAGCACATAATGAGCAAGAAGCACATGATGAGCTTAAATCTCTATTTTACAAACACTTACCTGTGCCTGAAGAAAGTATTTTCATGAGCCCAAAAGGGGAAAAAAAAGCAAAGAGAAAAAGTTAGAATTATTAGAGTGAAGCATAGGTATTTAAATGGTATCAATTTAGCTTCTATTATAGACAATATTCTGTTACTTTTGCAAAACAAAAGACATTAATTTTTTCTCTTGGATATCCTTTGTTGTCATAAGATAATTTGCAAAAAGTTTGCCCTTTGAAGATAATACATTTTATAAATCACAACTGGTGAAACTGTATATGACCTAGTCTCTTTCTTGGTTAGATAGTTGAACGATTTTCCCTTTTTGCCTATAATGAGCATCAAACCTTTACATTGTAGGGAATCCAGTCTCTCTTAGATAAGAGAAAATCCTTTGTGTTTTTGGAGGACACTGGACTTCTCTATCCGTTGAAATTCTTCTGACAGCATTAAGTGTAATAGATTCAAAGAAATAAATGGAACTGTCAATTCTCATCCTTCCAAAGTTCCTAAGTCCTTCATGGAATATCTTAATTATGCATAAATTACTTAAAGCCCATTGCCTTGAAATTACCCCAGCTAATTTGATGCATCATTTTAGGTATCACAACTGAAGCTGCTGGACAATCTAAGACTTGTCTTGAACAAGTTCTTGATTTCTTTTCAGCACCCTTCCTCTGTAGAAAAAGAGGGCTGATGGTTTGATAGTTAACTTGCAACAAAATACCACAGAAAATATAATGCCTTGAACACTAAATGTGTAGAGGCTGATATCATATCACTATGCAGCTGATCAGTCCATGGAAAAAACCACCAACATTGTCAGCATACTTGGGACTTCTCTGAACTACATAAACAATAAAAGACATAAAAATGTGTGGTGAAAATGCATGTTAAGGAAGGTACTGGACTCTGTAGAAAATTTGTTCTTTAGAATTCTTCTCCATAATTTCCAAAATGAGAATTTCCTTAATTCAGGGAAATGTCTATAGGTCTGACCCTGGTTAGCACAAGAAGAAGTACATAAACCCCATACACTCAACAACTTTTGCAGTAACATAAAATTTGGATATCTTGACAGAATGCCAGAGGAGGACTTTATATTGCGTTGCACATGCGAGTAGTATTCTCCTGACCTTACTGGCATTTTTGTAGCTATGACTGCAGGCCACAGCAGACGGGTGGTATAAGAATTGCATACCCATCCTGCTCCTGAAAAGGGGGGAAATAATGCTTCTAATCAATGAAAAGATGGATGTCCTTAATTTTTTCTAACAATCTCAGATTAGTCCCTTCATTTGAAATCCTCTGATGGCCATTGACATGATTTTATATCAAACCTGACTCTATTATTACTGTAATTACGATGCCTTTTAGCCTACTGAAGTGAGTACTGAGCAAGCTTTATTCAGTTGGAGCGTGGTTTGGGAGCCACCCTGGCATGCACGGACCAGGAGGAAAGACAGTGAGTGACACATCCGGCTCTCACTGTGCTCAGTCCTTCCTCAAATCACAGGCACATGTCAGCCCTGAGAGACATTGAACGACTTCTTAACAAGGTCTCAAGCATTTTATTCCAGTGTTTCCCTAGCCTTACTATTAGAAAGTTTTCCCAAGGCTTAACCCAAATCTGCTTGCAGCAGAGTAAGCCCACTGCTTTTTATCCTATCCATGATGGCCATGGAAAATGGATTATTTCTTCCTTCTTTGCAACAGCCCTTTATGTACATACTAGCAGACTGCCAGCATTCTCCCTCCCATCTTCCATTCCCTGGGCTAGACAACATGTTGAAATCTTTCGCCAGGTTCATAATTCCTAGATGGAATTTTACAGCATAGTTCTTATGTAAATCATAGTACACATACTTGTGAGCACCAAAGATCCAATCTTACCACTATGGGCCATATGTATGCAAATAGGCATGTTACATATATAAGTAATAAATATGTAACTAAAAAACATTATATTGAATTATTATTGAATTATGACTCTGAAAAGTCAGTGCTTTTCCAGCTGAATGGGGCATCATATTTAGTTTAAATAACTAATTCAAAATTGGAATACCTGTGTATTTTCTCTGCATGTTTCTGAATTGAAAGGGAATGTATTTAAAAATGAAAAATACATAATTTATATTCTTCAACAACTTTGTATTATCTGTGGAATTTCCTTCTCAAGAAAACACTATATTTCAACTTTATTTTTACAATAATTATATTTTGAATCAACTATTACTTGTCAAATACTATATAACCACAAATCAAATGAGTCAAAGGACCGGCAGAGGGCAATAGTGTTGCATAAAAGTGGCAAAAGACCTCCAGCAAAATCACCTTTCATGCAGAAAAATACACGCCTATTATGTACTACATGAATATTAAAGAAGGAAAAAGACTTTTGTACAGACTATAATTTGCTCCTATTGAAACATGTTCCTCCTAATTTAAAGCATATTTACATGCTGACCCAAATCCAGCAACCCTCATTCTAGTTTGTATTTCGTTAAAGTAGATCACAAACTTAGTTTATTAGCTGTGGTTTAACACTTATGATTTTCTAAATTAGAACTAATTACATCCCCTGAAGTAGAAAATTAGATCAACAAGCCATTTCATTTTGTTCTAGCAAAATGTCAATAGGATAATATTGAGTACATGCATTTTTATTCAAATGTAAATAGAGAGCATTTTTTTAAAATCTTTGAATATTTACAAAAAAGACCATGTGGTTATTTAATATGCCTCTGCAGACATTACTACTGTTAAATTCAACAGTAGTATGAATATAAATCAACTTTGAAGAGCATAAGTTAATTGACAAGGAATGTTTTTGCTTTCTAAAACTCTCCAAGGAAAGAAACTTCAGGGGTTTAACTTGGGCTGGTGCTAAACTTGGTCCCAAAGACTAAATGCTTATTTGCGGTCCAAACATTCCAGCACTCCCAGGATGTTCTTGGATTACATTTTATGGTTTAGTTTCACTTGAAGAGGATCCAGACTGTATGGTTAGATTGCTCCATACTGCAATATCAAGTGCAGTTTGCGGGAGAACTGGGAGACTGACTTCAGAAGTGCATTTGTGACTGGAACTGCACTGCCATGGCAAGCATACCCAAGAAGGTCAAGCTCCAGAACCCTCTAAGGACCACTGGGATGATACTGTGTGACTGTTTGAGAGTTTTGTTTTCTGATCCAAGTTAGTCAGGGAGTGACACTAAAAATCTTGCCAGTTTGAGCAACTGTAATGAGACATTTTACGCCCTGTCACAGAATAGAAGATTAGAGGATTAGAAGGGACATCAAAGATCATCTAGTTCCAAGCCCCTCACCACGGGCAGGGACCTCCCACTGGACTAGTTTGCACAGAGCCCCTTCCAACCAGGCCTTGAACATTTCCAGGGATGAGGCATTCACAACTTCTCTGCATAACCCATTCCAGTGCCTCTGAGTGAAGAATTTCTTCTTAATATATAATATAAATCTACTCTCAGTTTGAAACCATTTGACTGGCTCTGTACAAAGTTTCTCTCCATCTTTCTTGGAGAATCCCTTCAGGTAAGAGATCTTTGGAAACACAGTCTTCAAAATCTGCATGTGAGCATGTTTTATTGTCTCCATTCTGCAGTTGACAAAATATGCAAAATTCTTGCAGATGAGGAAGTAAATAAGACAGATCCTTTACTGCCTGAGGAACCCTAACACAACACATACTCCTTCTACCTCTATCTGCTCCTCATGTTACACCATTTTTCTAAACAAAAAATACAGATATAAGGGTTATCTGAGGTATGGAAAAATATAAATCAAATTACCTGATTGACATGATCTAGCTTTGGACAGGGTCTTCCACCATTGTAGGGTTTTTCACGAAGCCATTTAGAGCGAACCTTTACCCCACTCCCACAGGATTTACTACAGCGAGACCAGTTGGACCACTCACTGAGCTTGCAGTCTGAGGGACATGGAATAATACAGGCTTCCTCAATATACCCTGTATGAATGGAAAAGAAAGTGAAATCTCTTCAGCATGTCAGTTTGTGACTTCTCCCTGAAGCCCTCGTCTGCTTCATTTAGATTCTCCGAAGTTTGACTTGACAGGACTGTGTGAATAGAGAGATCTCTTCATCATTAGGGATAAATTAAATTCTGCAGAAAATTGACACATATAGCTGGAGACTGTGTTAGAGTAGCAGCTGAGCATCCTCATTGCTCATCATCCCATCTGATTAGAATTCACACTCTCCAGATTTCAGCATTCAAACTTTCTGACAGCTACAGTGTAATTGATACTAACCATCTCTTGGCAGCATCATTTTTACTCTGTATAAATGATATGTAATTTTTTTTTAAGGAAAAAAGTTTAATTAAAGGATACTCCACAACTGTATCAAGTAATTCAATTGCAGTTATACATCAAAAATCCAACTGAGAAGAAATGCATCTCGCCAGCCTGGAGCAAGGGAACTTAACACCTTGTGACCTTTCTGAGGCTAGAAAGAGAGGGTAGCCTGCCACATTAATGATCTGCCGATTAACAACCATCTGCCCCCAGCAGCACACTGAATAATTGCACTGAACGGAAAAGCAGATGTTTGTTTTGGATAAGTCATTGGTCCAGAGAGGTTGGAAGGGGGTATGACATGGTCTGCAGGGAGTAACATGAGGCCTCAATTCACTGAATAAGTGAAAATGTCTTTCTTTCAAAAGCAACATATGCCATAGCTCTACAATATGTGCAATTTATTCCAATATTTAACAGGGAAGCTATAACACATCAAATAAAAAGCTGGCCTTTACTGCATATTTACTACAACTATATCCTGAACTCTCTTCTCCCCTTTCCTGTGTCAGATCTGCAAAACATTTACCATTAGCAAATGTCCACTTTACAGATTAAAAACCTTGGTAAATTAAAAATAGTATTAAAATATTTAATGAAAACAGTTACAAAATTGGCACATAATTGGCTAAGATCATCCTCAAACCACTGTCATGGTTGTCTAGGCTTCAAATGTTTTAATTGTTTGTCAGATAAATAGAATTTTTAAAATTCAAAAGGGATCAGTCTTTTCATCAGAGCTGAATAGTTTTTAACCTATACCTCTAAGTAAAGTTGTTCTGCCTCTTCTAAAAGCAACCAATAACAACCAATCTTGTGATTTGGAAAGCATCAAAACACTTAGATTTCAATTTTAAATGCCTATTTCCAGTTAATTTGTTGTTTTAGATATAGTTAGTGTGTTTCAAATATAAAGAAAAGAAGATTTTTTAAAAAAATACAGTAACATTTAGAGTATTTTATGGTCAAATCCAGGTGATGGTTTTATTCTGTATGGTTTTACTTTGTTTAAAAGTGTTAAATATTTAAATAAATATATAGAGCACATCCTGGATTAGAGCACTGTGAAACTACTGCTCACCCAACATATCTTCCTTAAAATGACTAGAATATTATTACCTTGAATTAAAAGCATATTTATTAAATATCTGTTCCTATTTGAGTGATGAGTTCAGAAAAAATATATGAAAGGGACACAGTGTTATACAAAATACATTTTTGAGGATCACATCCATGCATATCAGGGACACAGATTGCCCTGCAGGAGTAGATGCATTTTACCTTACCTGACATCTCTGATTCCTAGAGATCTGATGCACCCTATCTCAGAGCTCCATCCTACACTGAAGTTTGATTGCACGAATACCAAAGACTGTACCTTCACCAGAAATGAGTTTTCAACAAGTCCTTCCAGGTGCTATATGAAACCACATACTCACACAACAGGAAGCTACTGAATTAAAATGGAAAAAAACCCCAAACAAATTAAAAGAAAAAATTCTCTCCATACAATAAATGTTTAGTGATATTTATTGTCTGATAGAACTAAGTGAAGATTTCATTGCTCTATGAAATTTCTTGTAATTCTGAAATGCTGCTTTTACTTTCAACAAGAAATGGAAAAGACATGCTAAGAGGAGAACAAGAATGGAGTCAATCAACGAAAGCACCAAAATGGAGCTCTAACAAGGTAGGGTGTCTAGGAGATTCTGGAAGTGTGGAGCATTTTTGGAGAGTAGAGAGAAAAACACTTGTTCTTTTGTAAGATGCAAGAAAAGCATTAAAACCTAACATCCTAACCACTGGTATACTGAGAACACTGTTAAGGGTCTACAAAGGAATTTCACAGCTTCTCCAAAGAGAAGAAAAAGAAAATAAATATGTGAAGAACACAAAGATTAGATTATATGTTAGAAAAATATTCTTCACCTGGAGGGTGGTTGAGCATTGGAACCCAGGGAAGGGGTCATGGCATGAATCTTGACTGAGTTCAAGAAATGTTTGGATAATGCTCTCGGGTATGTGGTGTGACTCTTGGGGTGTCTTGTGCAGGGCCAGGAGTTGGACTCTGTGATCTTTGTGGGTCCCTTCCAACTCAGGATATTCTATAATTCTATGAAGTTACTTTTTATGGCAAAGAGTCAGAATTCAAAACAACAGAGGAAATGCAAAATAAAAGAGGGACTAAGAGGATAGAGGAAAGGGTAAGAAAAGACAGTGAGAGGGAAGAGGAAATAAATGTCTCAGAAAATAAAGTCAAGAGGATTGTAAGGAAGCACTGCATGGGGATAGAAAACAAAGAAAGAGGAGAAAAGAAATAAACATCCTGCCAAAAGTAATATCTTGGTGAAGCACAAACAGAACAAAATGCTCTCAAGAGATTATGCTGTTATCCTCTGGCCAGAGAGTGAAAGGTAACGAAGAATATTCTCACAATTTAAAATAGAGGACAAAGGGAAGAAATACAAACACTGTGCTCTCTGATTTGCATTCCATATGTAATTAGTATGCAGAATGAAAATGACCTTGTTATATCTGACATCAAAAAGTTTTTGGCATACTCATCCCTTGGCATATATTTCCTCTCAGGGGCCTCAGTATTTTGCTCAACAGATTATTTAACATTTAGCTATGCTACTGGACTCCCTTAGAACTGAGGCAGAAGCATACTTCAAACTGCTTACAGACAGCACTTTTGTCAAAAAAGAAGAGTGAATTAAAAAAAACAAATTACTTGTTTCAAATTACTCGTTCCATTCCACTTACTACCTATCAAAAGGCACTTTTCAGGAAAAGCTTCTCTGGACTTGTCATCACCTCAGAGGCCTTTCGTATATGAAGACAACATATCTTTTAGGGTGATTAAGGATGATCTCCATAAGTTCATAGCAATCCTCCCTCAAATCCAAGAAAGCAGATGTTCAGGAACTTTAAAAAATTTACACTTGGTATTTGTTGGTTTTGTTAAATTTCTGACATTTGTTCTTGTAAACTTTGTTCACTTTGTAAAAATTTTAGCAAGTGAGAAGACAGAATGCTGTTCTATAGAAAAATATGGACATGCAGAAACCAGAAATACTACATGCAAATGAGACTGGTGATGCAGATACATAGTTTCTGACACGAAAGAGATGTAAAGGAGCCATTTTTAAATTTTCAGTATTGTTTTCAGTTTGATCAAATCACCCTTGAAAATGCACCACTTGTGTTAGACAAACTTTGTGTGTGCATTAGTATAGAAGCTTATTACAGAAACAAGCCTCTAGTGTGTGGGTAAGCATCTCTATGGTGGAATATCACCCAGTTATATCACACAGACTGGTTGGTTAATATAATTGCACCAAAAGTCATGCCAGAGCTTTGATGTTCAAAGAACAAGCAAGAAATTACTAAGGTAAAATACAATAGATGCAGAAAGAAGGAAAGAACGAAAGTAGTGAAATGTCTGTGAAGAAGAGCTGAGAAGGTAATGAAGGGACAGTGAAATAGGAACCCAACACTGTAAGGTCTCTGGACATCAGCAGTTCACTTTTTGCCTGCTGTTTCTCATCCTGACCGAAGTGTTTCACTGCATACTTCCGGCATTGATTCCTTCTCCTTACAGCATCTGAGGGATGCTGGAGAGACGAGACCGTGGTGTACTCTGGTACAGGGTACAGGCCCTGCATGGACCAGAGATGTGTTGGAAAGATTTGCCTATATTTAAGAGCCTGTGTCTGTTCCCAGAGCAGTTGTTTCTAAATTATTTCAGCTCCTATAAGGCTGTGAAATGGGCAGTTGTCTGTTATGAGTGAGAACACTGCTATTCTTTCATTAAAGATTACTGAACCACAATTTAACAAATGGCTTTGAACCACTAGGAGTATGAACTGAACTCATTAGTAAAAGGGAAAAGTTTACTGTCCCATTGCTAATTGGCTATAAAATCTGGACTCCTAGAGCAAAGTCATTAACAGATGTGATGGATAATTTATAAGGGAGGACTTTAATGGACTTCACGTTTTCTCTAATGACAAAGCAGGATAAGTAGGTGGATATAAGACTTTTCCCCACAAACTGCATGTGCAATGTGTAGGAACAGACTGACTACTCCAGTTGAAGGGTGCAAACATAAACATCTCACAAAACGTTTACATGAACTCTTTTGTCCCTAGGACTGACAGAATTATGCTTCTACTTTTATGACTAAATGTCATGCTAGGTTTCAAAGAAAAAGCCTGCAATGTCAAAATGGTTTATGTTGTTCTCATAGATTTTCTTTTTTTTTTTTCCAGAAAATATAAATTTCATGGATCTCATCTTCCAGGATAAAGAAATATACAAGTATTTGCATTTCATTTGTATCAGAAGCTATGTATTTCTGGAGACTGTTCATATTTCTGTTGAGCCAAGGAAAGGTAGATTGAACACCATAAGATTTTTTTCATTTTTTTCCAGGATTGCCCTTCAAAGCCTCAAAATCTGAGAGCAATTGTTTATGCTTAACTATCTCCTGCATCAGTAATTCTTCCTCTGGTGAACTAACTACAGCTCTTTGTATTGATGGATGACTGCTTTAAGATTGATGTCCTGTTGACAAGGCAGATGTGGAAGCACCAGAATTCAGAGGCCTAAGTTCCTAATTCAGAGGACTTCTGGTGCAGGGCAATAGGTAACATATTGTTACAGAACACATGACATAAATATATATATATATATATATATTTATTTTTTAAAAAAAATAAGAAAATATATTGTCTATGAAAATGTAAAGTGTTTTAATAACAATTGGAGAACCTAGGCTTATCATACTAGATTAGAATTTCCTATGGGAAATATATTTACTTTTGAATAAACATTCAACAGAAAGTCTCAATTAAATTTTAACACTGATTTTTTTTTCCCTTGATAAATTTGCATTGCTTCAGGTTAGACTACTGAGAGTGAAAAAAACACATTTAAAAATCCTAATAAAAGTGGAAAAAGAAAGCTGTTACAGACATCTTGGACTATATAGACTCTGTTATATCATACAAAATTTTATTTTATTCCACATATAAGCAATTAAATACAAAATTCCTCCATTCACATTGATACTCCTAGCAGCTGTTGCAAAAGTATTCACGGATACGCAGATATTCCTCTCTAATCCTCCACATAAGCCTTGTAGCCACAGAGGGCTTTGTAGAGTCAGCACAAATCAATGCATCTCATTTAATTAATGCTGAAGGGGGAAATAATCTCACACTAATAAGGCAGCAGACAAACTATCCTGACTGCTTGACTGTGCCTAAGGTCTTAACAGTAAACGGACATGAATTAAGAGGAGTAATACGACCTATATAAAAATGCTACATCTGTCTCCCATGCTACTCTGCTTGCCTTCAGTGGGTGCACACAGACACAACCACCGCTCAGCGTATGTGGGTCATGATTCATAATTGATACATGATGGAGAAAAATTAAACACTGAGAAGCAAATAGTCTGGATTGTAAGTATGGAAGTGGCTTGCTTTTGATTTTTTTGTCATGATACTTCCAAGGTACAATTTAAAGGAACAATGAAGAGAATCTCTCTCAATTTTCTTCACAAATACACAGAAATAGATTGTTGGCAGAAGCATGTCATTATCCACAGAGCTCTAGTACACTACTCATGGCAGGGTTAGAGCTATGAAAAACAACTGCGGCTTTTCTAATGGAAAAAAAGCCTCTCACACTTGACTAACAATATATTTTTATTATATTTCTTATCTATTATAAGGCTCCAATAAATATTCTATTTATTATATTTTTCCAATAAAATGATCTATGTAGTATTGAAAAGCAGGAAGCAGAGAAAGGGCAATTTATGTGTCTTCCACCAGGAGAAACAGGTAAACAGCTTAGTTACCACTTTTAGCTGATGTTACCACATCTGCTGACATCTGGAAGCAATTAGCTCCTGCAGCAATTAGCTCTGCAGAACTGGAATGGCTGAAAAATACCAGTGGCAGAATATTTCAAATGGCTGCTGAATAGTGTAAAGTTTCTTCCCAATAAATTTAACTCAAATGTGAAACAAAATATTTTGAAAATGAAAGTCAAAATATTTGGCATATGTAACACAGATAAAAAAGAAAGTAAGAAAAAAGAATAAGCTACCTTGTCTCTCTGCAGCTGAAACTTACTTTCAACTATTTGTTTGGGATTTTTTTTAAGCACTTGTTAAGCTACAGAAAGCTAAGGACCCTCTGCAGTAGGACTTCTGCCCTCTTCTTCCCAGAGTTCTAACTTAGCAGTAACAATAGACTTATTTAACTATATTTTGCCTTTCATTTTCTTTTACAGTCACTCCTGTCTTTTTGAGAAACTTGTTTGTACTTGGGACTTTATAACTGCACCCAAAATTTTAAAAATCATTACAAGAATCCTCGGATGGGTATATTAATTTAGGGTGGTCCTTGTGTCCCTTCTGTCCTTTAGCTCCTTGGTATCTGAAACAGTTAGTCAACTCTTAAATCTTTTGAACATGAGATGTGCAGGGAAAAGAAACTTGAAGTATTTATTATTCTGCTTCTGTTTACCTTTTCTGGATAAGTCAACTGAATTGTGATGATAAGCAAGCAACGTTTTGCAAAACAGCTTATGAATTTTTTGGCACAGCAGAGCAGGTCTGTCTTCTCATTCCTTCCACTCAAAACAGCATGACTTGCAACACTGACCTGCTCATGGCCTTGTAAGTTTATATGGCAATATTTACATAAAACTTTTGAAAGTCTCACAATTTGAGTTTCTCGTGTCATTTGAATATGTCACAAAACATATCTCATGATGTATTAATAATATCAGTGTGGGTGCAGTTTGACCCTCTTGTCAGATTTAGAGGTTTTTGTCACAGCTAAAGCAGTTCAGTTATCTCCATTTCCCATTTCAGGGTTTCATAGTGTCAGAAGACAACAAAACTTCAAGTTGGATACCAGACAGGAAAGATCTTCCCTTAAATGTTGGTCTTGTTTTTTCTCCTAGTGCAAGCTAATTCACCAAAATACCTTATAAAAACTGCAATTACATAATACATTGCTTGGAAAAGAAATAAGAGACCCACAGGAACTAAGAGTAAAACAGATAACATAGCAGAAAAAAACTGATGACACTTTGGATCAGTTATAAAACTGGTGAAAAATCCAGTGAAAAATCATTGCTGTAGAGAAATAAGCACCTCTGTTAAAATTTACAAAAAAAAAACCCAAGCAGGCTTGAATAATGTGTCCTGTCAAGTTCTTGAAAAACCAAATGCAGACTGATGGGAAGCTACAAGCCACTTTTATTTTCTAGCAGGTAGGGTACTATTATGATACTACAGAAGTCCATTGTTGATTTGGCATAATATAGCTTTTATGTTTGTTCTTAAAGAAAACAAAACAAACAAAAACAACAAAAACAACAAACAAAAACAACAAAAACATCAACAAAAAACCCAAACCAAAAAACCCAAACCAACCAACCAACAACAACAAAAAAAAAAAACCAACAAAGAGCACACTGAAATCTATAGAGAATGCCAAACTGAAGAACTGTCACACAACAAGGGCTTGAGAATAAGAAAAACATCCTAAATAAATACTGGGAAGACATAAAATAAGATTTAACTGGCAAAGCAGCAGTTTGTACGTTTTGAGAAAAATAAAACAAATCATCAGAAAGTAATCCATGAATAAAAAGTACTTATTCAGAAATGGCAGTAAACATATACTGAAATTAGATTGAAAAATCTATATAATTTGCTCTAGCTCCCTTGTATTTGCAGAAGTATGCTAAACCTGGAAAAATGCTGAAGGCAGACTGTAAATTAGGTAAGCCTCACGTAAGCCTATACTTTGTGTATGTACAATACCTATCAATAACAGAGGATCAACTGGAAACGAAACCACAAATTTAGTGACATCTTCGTTAGCATCAGTTTAAACCTTTATCACCAAAATCATTTTAGATGCTTCATTCCCTGTATACATGAAATTCCTGCCAAACAATTGTAGGAAAACAGAAGGAATACAGGATTAGTTCAATATGAATTCCAAGCTTCATCTGCTCACACATTACACCATGGACCGAGTTAACGTGTACTCTCTGTCTCAGATGGAACTGATGAGAAAACGCAGACAGGAGGGGTGTGTGGGAGGGGTGGTGTAGTGAAATATCAAGGAACCAGGCACCTTAGTGAACTGGTCTTGAAAGAAAGAATTCAAAAAGAAAACAACACCTAAAACCAAAGGCTTCTGGCTTCCCAACCTACTATAAATACAGTACTGACAAGAAAGCACTTCCATTTTACAAAGTTAAAAGAGACTTCAAGTCTCCCATGAGAAAAAAAGGATGGAATTTGAGAAAGAAAGAGCACAACAAAGCAATGCTATATTGTGTTTTTGAAATTATGCCAGTGAGTGCTAATAGCACGTAAACAGAGCCCTGGCTATAGCAGGAATAACAGTAATACATTGTTAGCAGCTTTTCCACTGGATTATTATTCATTGTGGTCACTGTGAATGTAGGCCACATTCACTGACAAAATCTATTGGATCAGAAATTACTATCATGATGAGAGAGTTATGTCAGGGTAAACACTGATAGTTTGGAATATACTTTTTTATTCCTCTTCTATTTTTTTGTTCTTGCAAAGGAATTGCACCTCAAAATGCACTACCAGGGCTTGAAAGCAGCTACATCCATACTTGTTCTACACAAAAAGTTGTTCCTAGCAGCAGCATGTTACCTACCACACACAACACCAACAACATGCTCTTGGACAAACAGTTTTTCTTTTTTGGACACAAAAGATGGCAGCGTCCATTCTTTAAGTCATTGAAAACTGATTGGCAGTGGGCCATCACTTCCCCTACATACTGAGGTTTCCTACATACTGAGATGTTTTTACAATTTCCCACTTTTCAAAGGTCACTCTGAACATAATGCTGAAAGATCATTAATTTCTAACATAGTATATGCTAATGCCGTGACTTGATACATTGAATTTCTAGTTTATCATATCTCTAAACTGGAATTAATAATGCAAATTAAAATTGCCTTATTTAATTCAATTTCTTTGATTAACTATTTCAAATATATCCAAGTAAATAAATGAAATTTTTGTTATCTTAATTTAACATTAGAGAGTAGAATGCCTATGTGAATTAAACTTAGATTGACCTTTTAATGGCACTAACATCCAGTTTTTCATACCAATTGCTCAGATACAAGTTTGCACTGCAAGCAGGAAAAGAAATGAAGACAAAAACTCCACTGATGTCAATTAGTACATTTCTGGCTCACTGAAAACCAGAAACTGCCAATTTTGAACCTAATGCTATAGATGCATT
Source organism: Cettia cetti (assembly GCA_013401135.1). NCBI lineage: Eukaryota > Metazoa > Chordata > Aves > Passeriformes > Sylviidae > Cettia > Cettia cetti. The sequence continues at coordinate 171,226 of VZUI01087424.1, read as the reverse complement.
CCTTTAGGAAAGAATACTGTTCTTTCCTGGAGCAATGCAAATGCAAACAATATAAAGTCTTTAACCATTCTAGATGGCTTTACACATGACAGACTTACACAGAGAAAAAGTGCTGTGTGCTGTTGAACTCAGGTCAATGCATGCCTGTTAAGGTACTGAAGAGCAAATGGTAGAGATAAGGCTATTTAAGGACTTAAAAGCCATCTAAAGAATTTATGGAAATAATTTCAGCCTTTCCAAAATAGTCCTGTGCTTTTTTTTTTTTTTTTTTTTCAAATTGCCTCTTTTAAATGGCTTTATTCTCAAATTTCTAGGTAGTTATCAGGAAGAATAACAAGTTTGTAATTTATTCAATTGAAATACCTAATTAGTATCTTACCATGATTTTACTTAATTTTACTATTTTAAAAATCAGCAAAAACGTGTTGGGTTTGAAGTTATCTTGGGATAAAAGACAGCCTAACCAATAAATATTAATCTGCTAGTTCTACTTGTACACCTATTATATTAAATTTAAATAAAGCACATTAGTTAACAGATGATAGAAAATAGGTTTGTAAATACCATGACTGTTGCATCGGGATGTTTCCACGAGTCGATTGTTTTGGTCATAGCATGCCATGGCCTGGTAACGATAGCCTTGTCCACATTCCTTAACGTCTCCTTGTACCTTCATTCCCAGCAGTACTTCCATCTTACCCTCTGGTAAAATACAGTCTGACCAATTTCCCACAGGCTGAGCACTGTACTTGTCACACGGGCAAAACTGATTCTCAATTAGAGGATACAACTGAGAATTTCTACATTTGTCCTTTTTCTTACTTTTTCCTAGAAAGAAAAAATAGTTGTTACCAAGTTTGTACCAGTTTACAGCTTATTTCCCAAAAAATTTCATTTAGACTTCTATAACAACTGCTTGCAACTACATACATACATCTAATACCTGTTACGTTAATCTTAATTAAATTAGGTTATTGACTTGAATTTCTAAAGCAGTGGATACCTACAATTTGCACAAAGGCAATTCCTTATTTAAAAATAAGGAGTAGTTTATATTTAATTTGGATAAAAATGTTTCAGGAATAACATCTGAAATTAAACAAATTGAGCAATTAAACAAACACACCCTTTTCCTCCTATTTCAGCAGAAGTGTGCAGTTCAACCTCATGATTTCTATCTGGATCAAGCTTTTTCAAGGTGAAGGAAGTCAAGAGGGAAGTAACATTCATCTTTGGTACATGAGTACCTTCTTTCAAAACTCTTTGATCACCTGTTATCGTACATCTGTTCATAATTACCATTCTTCCCCTCTAATAGAATAAGCTCCTTCTCTGAATTTGTTTCCATTCAGTTCTGTTCTTGTTTTCTTTCCTGGACTGGACCATAGCCATCCATTCAATTTCGCCTTTCCATTAAATATATTTCAAGCTTCTCTTTGGTAAAGTTTACTTAGTTTTCCTTTCCATACCAGACAGTTCATACAAATTAATGTAGTAGTCCTCGCAAAAGTAGTGGTTGTTACTAAGTAGCATCTAAGTCGTTGCTACTTAGATATTACTGTAAATTAATATTCTGTAGCATTTTCCTTGCTATTCAAAACAAGGCACTGGACATAACCTTCCAGCATCCTTAGTTCTTGTATTTGCTACTGCCTTCACTTAGAATAGAAAATGAGTACCTGGAGAAAGGTTTATCATTCTTTTGACAAAACAACTTCTTACTAAATGTATGATTCTCCTCTGGAAGTATTTAGCAGGAATAATTATGAATTTACTCCAAGTCAAGCATTATGAGTTAGTCTGGGTAACACATTGCCACAGAGAATACACCATAGCACATATCACAGAGTTGGCAAGTTTGAAGGAGTAACTTAAATGAGGATAGGAAGTATCACAAAGTGTTAATAATGTGGTAGGAGAATATGTACATTCTTGCTCTGTTTTTTAAAATAAAGAAAAATATTGTTAATCAGTCTTGCTCATTTTTTCCTTGTGGAAGCAAACCTGACATAAAGCTTACTGGAATTATTAGACAGTCACAGTGAGGCTTCTTGAAGATCATGCATTATTCATTGTCCACTGGTCTTCTGATTTAGAGGGGGATGGAGATGGGGATAGGGCTTGGATCCTATCACATTCTTTCTGAGGCTGCTAATGGGCACCCCCCTTAGCTAGCTTTCCTCCACTACAGACAATGCAGACTAATTGGCAAAGAGTGCTGTGACAGAGGCCAAGCCTCACTCTTGAGGTTTCAATTATAATTTAGAAGCAGAGCATGTTTTTTTTTTCACTTTATGCAGAGGAAAAAATAATTTAAAAAACCAAAACCCAAACAACAGATTAAAAAGGAGTAGAAGAAAAAAATGTTTTACAGTGGAACGATGTCCATTATGTAGAGCTAGGACAAATCTGTGGCAAATCTGTCCACTCATAAATCTCTTTGTTCTGCTAAGTAAAACCTAAAGAGGCTTCTTGGGACACAAAATAAGAGCATTATTACTTGTCTCAAGAAATAAGGAAAAAAATTAAGCCTCATGTGGTCTGTAGTGCTGGAAGTAGACAATGAAAACTGGTGAAAGAAAGAACTGGGAGAGCAAACATTCAGCCAGAGAAAGGCCTGGTTTAATAATAAATCTGACATTCAGGTCTGCAGCTAAGTTCAAAAGAGGTAAGTGAAAGATTAAGGCTGAAAATGGTGATCTATAGCAAAATGCAGAAAACCACTCAGCTGCCTTAGTAATTCTAAATGCACCAAAAACACCATGAGAGAAGGACGCCTGCTTTAGACAAGATCAGGTGGGAAGAGGAAGGCAAGTGGATTAACATCTGATCCTGTTAAGGTGAGATTATTTCTGACTTATCAGTAAAAAAAAAATCCACATAGAAAAAAAAACAAACAAAAAACCCCAACAGAAACACCCCACCCCTGCCACCCCCCTATGTGCACTGTATTTAGAAACAAAAAACTGTGCTCTTGTATGTTCTCCCATCTTCTCTCTAGCCACTTACCCATATCAAGAGTCTCTGACATATGGCACTGGGTATTGTTCCACCATCAGTATATAGAGCATGACACTGGATCTGCTTTCTGCCTCTATGACAAACACTTGTCATAAGGGAACCTCTTAAGTCCTCATGTTTTAAAAAAACATTATCAATAATTTATAAAAGAGGCATTATTTTGCTTGTTACTCTTACCAACAAGAGTGCGTTTTCTTGTCCTGACTCCTCCACAGTCTCCATTACAGGGAGAAAATTTTGACCAGTTCGTAAACTGACAGTCATCTTGGCAGGGAATCTGGCACATCTGTGTTAAGGGTGGCAATGGCCCAGAGTATTTAAGGCACTCACTGATGTCAGCTTGTCCTCCATCTTGCTTGCGGCAAGTAATTGCTGGAAGCAAAAAGAAATGGAGTCTAGTTCACCATTTTTTTATGAATGTCTCTATTCAATTAAGTCTACAATATTCTATCAGAAACTCACACTGAAAGCCCAGAATACCTATACAATGACACAATATTTGCCACCAGTTTTACCTTGAATGAATACATTTGATATTTCTCACTTAAGATTTTGTTTACAATAATTTATCAGGACTTACCAGGAAAAAAAAAATTACAGACAACTGTAAATATTATAAAGGTTACACCTTGTTATCCACACCTGTTACACCACTTTACACATTATCATTTTTCCTGATATCACTGACACAATCTACAATCTCAGACATTAAAAAACTTGCAATATCATCTTATGTAACTTAATTCTATAAGTTATGAAGTTTTATCAGCAAATTATATTTTAGAAAGATGGATAGGCTTAAAATTTAGAAGCAGATATGAGTTCTGGATACCACTTAACCCTTTACAACAGTATTGCTGCCTGACATTCTTCAGCAATTCTTGGTCTTGAAAAAGGTTTGAAGAATACAGCATGTTTCCTAGGGAAGGGTTATCAGCCATTCGGGGTACAGCTTTATAGAACATGATAGCCATGTCCTGAATAAAAGCTTCTTACTTAAGAAGAAAAACAAGTTCTTTAAGGAAACATCAGGTCACACGAAAGTAAGGAGTTGGAACATAAGGATTTACAAAGAATAGGGAGGGCAGTTTCATTAATATAGTCCTTAACAATCACAGAATGGTTAATGTTAAGGGACCACTGGAGGTCCCTGCTCAAGCAGGGTCCCCTAGGGCACAGAAATGTGCCCAGAAGGCTCTTGAATACCTCCAGGGAAGGAGGCTCCACAATTTCTCTGGGCAATCTGTTCCAATGCTCAGTCACCTTCACAGTAAAAAAGCTCTTCCTCATGTTCAGGTGGAACTTTCCATGCTTCAGTTTCTGCCTCTTATCCTAAAACTTGCCACCACCAAGAGCCTGGCTCCATCACCTTGACATCCTCCCTTCAAATACTTACAGACATTGATATGATCCCCTCTCAATCTTCTCAAGGGTGAACAGGCCCAGCTCTCTCAGCCTTTCCTCACAAGAGATGCTCCAGTCCCTTAATCATCATGGTCACCCTCAGCTGGACCTGCTCCAGGAGTTCCATATCTCTTGTACTGAGGAGCCTGGAAATGGATGCAGGTGCAGCCTCACTGGGGCTGAGAGGAGGGGCAGGATCATCTCCCTCAACCTGCCAGCAATGCTCTTCCTATCTCACCCCAGGACACCACTGCGGTTTTGGCCACAAAGGGCATTGCTGGCTTATGGAAAGCTCATTGCACACCAGGACCCCCCAGCCCCTCTCCACAGAGATGCTCTCCAAGAGGTCAATCCTGGTGTGTGGGGTTATTCCTTCTCAAGTGCAGGACCCTGCACATGCTGTTGTTGAATAAGAGATGTTCTTCTCTGCCCATCTCTCTTGTCTGGATCCTTCTGAAGGGCAACACAGACCTCTGGGGTATCAACTACTAATCCCAGTTTTGTATCACCAGCAAACTTGCTGAGGAGGCACTCTACCTCTTCATAAAATTCAACAATGCTCTATATTTGTTTCTCAAGTATTTTTATTTTTCCTTAAGCATGGCTGCTTATCTATTCTAAGCTCAGTAAACCTAACTTCAGTTCCTTCTCCAAAACATCATAAGACTTACTATACAGCAACCAGATAGGAAACTTCTAGTTGTTTATTCACACAATAGAATTGCATTTATGCTCCTTGGCATCTGACAGCACACAGTAGATGTGGTAGCTTGACTGTAAAATAATGTGGGTCACCTATTGTTGCAGTAGCATTGCATCCAAATATTCTGTATTCATATGAAGGAATATAGCTTTTTATATTACACTCCATAATTTAAGCATAGCTCTTCAATTGTGGTGATAACAATTGCTTTATTAGCACAAATTGAAAAAAAAAATCAAGTTCAACTGTTGGAGAAAAGGGGAGTATGAATGCAATACTTCAAAATTAAAAACTGCCTATAAGTGGGCAAGAAGAGGAGAAGGTGCCCATCTCTTCTCTCTGGTGACCACTGGCAGGATGAGAGGGAATGGCCTGAGGCTGTGTCAGGGGGCGTTAATTTAGATATTAGGAAAGGGTCCTTCACCCAGTTGGGAAATGAAACAGGTTTCCCAGGGAAGTGGTCACAGCACCAAGCATGACAAGAGTTCAGAAAACATTGGGACAGCACTCTCAGGCACAGGGTGTGACTCTTGGGGCTGTCCTGTGCAGGACCAGGTGTTGACTTTGAGGATACTTGCGGTTCCCTTTCAACTCAGGATATTCTATGACTATTTCCTCTTGGAGGAAAAAAGAAAACATAGTTAAGGAAACTTTTCTTTTTTTTAAGATTGCTTTAAGGGAATTGCAATGATCTAGTAACCTATGATTTCTTTAAAAGCTTTTTAGTCTGACAGTTCTAAACTGAATTTCTGTCTCATGATGACTTAGGAAGCGGAACTTGATGACCCACATGTTCTGTTTCAAGTCTGTGTGCCTACTACAACATATCCAAAGGTCCCAAGGGAATTGTTTGTGCCACACGTCTACTGTAAAACACTGAAAGGGAGAGGTGTGTGTATTTCCTGAGATTCTGAGCAAACAATTTCCCTGATCCTTGACTGCCCTTTGGAGCAGGGCTGCCAGCACTGTTTGTAATAGGCTCAGTACTGCATTAAGTTGTGCTTATTGAGGGACTGACCAGCTGCACATTGTCTAATACAATTATTCTGTCAAATCCTATTACTATTAGTGCAGTTTACACAGGGAAATATTTTTTTCAGATATAATTACAGTGATCCAGTGAGAAAAATCAAATATCTAAAAGTTGAAAATCCATACTATCATATTTCTAAGATTACACAAGTATTTTGGAAAAACACAAACTGCTATCTTCCAATAGAAGCCTAGGGTATAGCTTCGGATTCTTGTGAGATGCTAATAGCACACATCAATATCCCTAAGGTAAAAACATAGTTCAGACTAGTTTTACCATGTGGAAATTAACAGAGGTTAAACTTAAGTCCTGTCTTGATTTTGGCCTTTCTATATGCACATATCAACAAAACTAATTGCATTATCTTCACTGCATTCTCAGAGAAATTTTTAGCAGTGAAAACTACACCTACCCAAGGGCTAAAAGACAGTCAACTAACTAGCCAATATCCTCTAATAACTTTCTTCAAAAGTTTAATACTCATTTTACATACTGCCTCTCCATCTAGCCCGTGGATAGGACAATAAATGTTGCCCACCAAAGAACATTATTTCTTTCTCGCTAAATTGACTTTTTCTAAAACCAATATTCATTCCCTCATCTTTCCTTGTTATATAACATTACTCCATGAGCAGATATCCATTATGTCATAAATTTTTTCAGACTCATATTAATGCATCGAATTTACATCAGGCAGACTCAGGTGAAAAGCTCCCCTGAGTATTAAAACTTTGGGTTTTTTCCATATTAACTGTCAGTTGTACTGTAGCAATCAAAGCAGGAAAACTCTTCATTCTCAAGACCTAAATATTTTACCTTAATAACAGCACAGATTAGAGGACAGCTTGGCATACTAAATCAATTCCTGAATCTTAATTTTCACAGTGCCTGTCCGTAAGTATCCATGCTACTTTAAGTTGACAAGACCTGGATGATTCGCTCCGTATTTCATTTCCCTGTTGTTATTTTCCAGATTCGGGTATCAATGTGAAAGGTTTATACTCCTTATGACTGCTGAAAAGTGGGTATTTTTCCATTATTAGAAACAGGGAATTTGACAACTGTATACATTCCATTCATACAATCTTTTGGCCAGCTGAACTGTCTTGACATCTGAAATGCTCTCACTGTTGGAGGAGTTACTTTTTCTACTCACAAGCTTATCTGGGCAAACTCGCCCCCTGCCTCTTTGATCAACCTATGGTTGTTTAAGTAGAGGTTGCTGAGATCAATGATTTACTCACTATACAGAGAAGTATTTTCAACTACCATAAAGCTATACCTACCAGGCTAATTATTTTTCTTAAACCACCACATTATATTTATTACAGACATTAGCAGTAAGTGGAAAGAGCATGGTTCCCCCATTAGTGAATTAAACAGAGTAATTATTAAGTGAAAACATAAAACAAGAGTAGAGCTAACAGAAAAATCAAATTTAACATGGAAACCATTCACTTATAAAATTGTTTTAATATTTAACAACTATTAGCTCCCAGAAGAAAGGCGTGAAATAAATAGCAGTCTAAATTTTACAGACAAGGGACTTTGATGTAATTAAAACTTTATCGAATAGCATTGTTTCCACCAAGTCCCCACAGGACACTACAGGTTAATATATTTCTTATTGGCATAATGAAACACTGAGACTGTATTTTAGCAAGTTGTGTCATGTGTGAGTTTATATAAAAAACCTTTCAAGTGTTACCATCATTAGCATACTTCTCTGACATTTCACTGAGGTGTGAGATTCAGTGGCTCCTATATCTAAAAATTTCTTTATAAAGGAAGTTTCTCTATTCTCCTTTCTTTTGCAGCACACATATGTATTTTTTTTTCAATTCCTAAGTATTTTTAACAACAAAAATATTCTTTTTCAATTCTAGAAAACAAGAACTATTTCAGCACACTAACTTTTCTTATGCCTTCTATCCATGCTGTCTAAGCTACGACTTCATCTATTTTTTATTTCTTTCTTTGCAAGACACAACAGACTAGACACAGTGCGACAAAATGTTCCTACCAAAAAGTATCTTAAGAAGGAGCATATGCCCCCAATATTGCGAAAACACCACACTGAGTGCTCTTTATGTTCCAAAGATAATAACAATATATTTTTGCCGAATTCAGTTGTCTGGAGATTGTGTCTCTTTTTTTTGCAAATAAAAAATTAGGTCCTCATGTAAACACTGCTTTTGAGCAGTTGTCCAAATTCTTACTTATGACTCCTCAAGCTGATCACTGTACTTTGCAGTGACTAAAATACAAACCAGGCAATAGAGCACTCTCATTTTTCAAGTCTCAATGACATCAAAATAGTAGTTTATAGCTCCATGAAGAGCGGGATTCCATGATTTTGACTTCTTTCCTGTGCTTTCAATAAGGGCATAAAACAACCACAACAGCAAAGTCCCCTGCTTCTGTAAGTGATGCCTGGAGAAGGAGGCTGCTGTCCCTGTTTAGCTGTGGAGTGAGAAAAGAGCTTTTGACCCCTGGTTCTGCCTTCGAGCCTCCCCATGGCTCTAACAAGCCTGCAAGGCCTCTCTGTGTGCCCATGGCCATCCTGGGAAGCTTCCTCCCATTCCCCTGTCTTTCAAATAACTATATACCCTGTGAGGAAGAATAGACCAGGTCTTTAATAAAGGCCAAATCCCAGTGACATCAAGCACAGCTATTCAGGTATTTTCTCTGACAACCAGATTACTATAAATTCTGTTTAAATTTACAAATAACCTTCCTCTTGCTGTTACAGAATATGCTGACATATTTCGCCATTTTCATCCCATTCCTCCTAAAAAAACTCTGAGGAAGATTCATGGTGGCAAGCACTGCAGGCTGTGCATCCTTCTGCAAATCTCTTTTCAGTCACTGGGATGGCCCTTACCACGTGCAGCCATCCATGTCCATTATGATGTGATTTGGTTACTGCAGTTTGAGCACTCAAGCTTCTCATCTGCTACATGCCCTGTTCAAAACCATTGGGATGCAGCAGGAGCTACTGGCGAAACAAGTTTTATTAACTTTCTTAGGTTTTCCTGTACAAGTCAAAAGGGATTAGAGCTGCATTTCTAAATTCCTTTACAAGTCACTGAAGCTGAGTGACTGATTTAAGATACAAGCATAATATAATGCACACCTGCCTAAATTCACGATTTCAAACTTAGTAACTTGAGTTTACTAAGAATTTATTCTCTTGCTTGGTTTTTGGCTGGTGGTTGTTGTTTTATTTTTATTTTCTTGGGGGGGAGGGGGTATTTTGTATTTGCCACCACTGTGCCTCTTCTACATTTCAGGTGATGCATTTGATCAAACAATCTTGTTAGCTGAGAAACAGCTTATGAAAATAAACATAAATGTTGTTGCAGCCAAATGTGGCTTTTCTCTGTATTTCCTTTTTGTATTAGGTAGAGTCAAAAAGAGGTTTCAGACTCCTTGCTGATGCGCACATATCATCTCCTCTTGAGGGTTTTGAAGAAAAGACAGAAGTCTTAAGTTGCTTCAGTTCTGTAATACATTCCTGCCCTGCCTACCCACTGTTAAAAAGCATTTTATCGGTGGTACAAATTCAGATTTTCATTCATCATAGGTATTCAATACAATTGTCATGACCACCAGACCTCTTCAAATAAAGTTCATGACTACAGCAATGAATTTGCTGCTCAGTATTAAATGCTATTTTACTGTGCTTAGAATTAGATATACTTGCCCATTATTTGCATGAATAGCTAACAATTAAAAAAAAACCCCACCTCCTAAAGAAAATATTTTTAAAAAGAAAACTCAGAAGCCACCAAGCCCTTTTGTTCTTTTTTCTCTGCATTGACCCAAGTCACAGTGTTGCAACATTCATTTAACTTGACATGATTTGTAAAAAAATCTTCATTATACAAGACAGATAGAAACACAATTGTCTTTAACAATGAATCACAGCTGTAAGCTTTATGATTCACTCAAGTATCTCTTTTGCCAAGAAGGATGAAATGTGATAAAAAAAGCTGAAGAATGGAAGTGTAAACAGTAAAGCTGTGATATAAAAAAGGCATGCATATGCTCTAGTTACTCACAGACTCCTAAGATCAGACACCGAACCACCAAGTAATTTTTAATGATTTCTGACTTCCAGCTTTTCCATCAGATTTAATTATCTTTCTAACTAAAATATTAACAGTTGCAGACTATTTTGTTCAAAATAAACTTCTAATGAATGCATGGTCAGATGTGCCTTTTCCCTGATGTACATTCCTATACTTTCTCATTCAACACATTTGCTGATAATCTATGTGTTACAGTGTTTGAGCATGGGTAATCAGATCAGAAACAGGACAAGATGATAGGAATGGCAACATCCCCTTGCACTGAAAAAAAGGAACTCAGAACTCTTTCCACATTGAAGTATGGAATTACTTATTCTACTGGGTATCAACACAAAAGGAAAGGGCAATGTATGGGAAACCAAATAGCAGAGATTACTTCTATAAGATTATTGTTTTGCTTTGTCATCAAAAGCAAATTGGCACAAATGGATGAATGTGTGATTTCTGCATTCATGAGCACCAGAAACTTGAAAGAGAACTCTTTCTCAACTGGAAAAGAAATGATGGTGTGTCAAGAATTTTTGCAGTATGGTCAATATTTGTACAGAATTCACCAACAAACAGGTAAATGTACTGATCAAAATATCTGTAGTACAGTAGCAACCATAAATGCAGCACCAGAATGTTGTACCAAATAGATTTCATATTTCAGTGTTTAGCATTTTGTGATTTTGGGGTGGTTAAAAGTATTTGCATAGTAGTAGCTCAGTCTTTTCTGTATCTACATCACAAAATAACCATTAAAGAAATTATTTATAGTACAGAATTTTTAGAGACATATTATTATGTAAAATTTTCCACAGCCTGTAGAAATTTTATTTAGGAGTAACAAAGTGTTCAGGAAGGAGCCAAGAATTAACAGAGAGAGGAGATAAAACCGCTTCTGGAGTCTTCCTTCAGGAATTGGTGAAACCTTTCTACAACTATCCAGGGCAGAGCTCAGTCAGGCTGATGTTTGCTTTCAGGTCAGCCTCCCTTCAGTGCATGAAATCAACTCTTGTGCAGGGGGCAAACAAAAGAATGTGTATCACTAACAATTCACACATGGCTATTTGAAGGGTAAGAGGGGATAGGGAATCTGTTGATGCCCTATGTAGGAGATAAATTATCAAATAAAACACACTATTCATGTTCAAAATGCAATTTTCTGAGGTGTGAAGTAAAAAAACAAAACCAAAAACACTTTAGCTGATAACCTCTAGAATTAGAGAAGTGTGTTTTTCAAAGTGAAATTTACTTTTGTGCAAAATTTCAATTTGCACTTCCAAGTCATATTTATTGTAAATGGAAAATATTTCACTTGTGTCAGTCTAAGGAAAACTGTACTCATGTGTTTAGCTCCCACAGATTATCAGTTTATGTTACTGAGTACAAAAGTAAAAGATATGGTCAACACATTGTGAGGTATTATAACATTGAGACATGATACATAATAGACCTGAGTTGGAAACTTACATTTTATATTAATTTACATCACTTACATAAATGTGAGAAAATATTGGGCAAAACCTCCTCTGTCTTTAATGTCTATAACTTTCACCTCTGCAACAGCCTAAAAAATATTTAGATTCATATTTTGATATCTCGACTGAGGGACAAATAACCTTTCATTTTCCAGCTTGAATAATTTGCTCTGTGAATTCTACAATGGAATTTATACAGGAGATAGACAAAAAGCATTAGCAAAAAAAAAATTTTCCCTTCTAAAAATTGATCTCAGAAACACTCACATAATTCTATCAAAAACACTGGATTTCTTCAGGATTAGCTTCTCCAAGGGTTCCTAATTAAGGATTACTCATCCTACCACTTGACCACATTACACTAGAGAGCTACCTCCATTTTATCTGCTTGTGGGAACAAGATTACTGCTTGAATACATCATCTTTCACAAGATCGAACTCTGTGTATTACCAAAGGGAAATTCTGCCCATCTGTTTTAACAGATTTGAAAACTACATGGCCATTAATTTCAAAATCATGTATTATTCTATATATGTGTGCCCTGTACATGATTGGAATTACATTTAAGAAAATAAAGAGAAACTCTCATAACACAGAACAGTAATAAAATCCAATCTCCATACACTATTATTAACTATTTTTCTTTATTAACTGACTTTGAGACAAAGTCAAGAGATTTAGGTACTGCCATGCAAGCACAGAAAACAACACTTTTTCCTATCTGAATTCCTACCATCAGATAGTAAAAAGACATCAAAGACAGAAATCTTATTTTCTCAGTGTGTAATCTGAATGTATCCTCCAGAGCTAGAAATAGATTCCATTGTGATAGACCTTTGAAATAATTACCACAGCCAGAAGTCTTTTGTATTAGCAGGCAATGCCTTAAGGTTTCATTTTGTGGTAAGCTCTAAATTGATCTCCTGTGACACTTTCTGAGTAAGTGGTAGGAGATACTAGCTTAAGATTTACTCCAGAACTTTTTAAGTATACCATGACCTCCTTTAACAGCGCAAGGAAGTTAATGACCAGAACATTTCACTTCTGCAGTTAGCAATGTCCTTCCTCAGGAATGGCACAATCTGCTGAGCCAATAGTGCTTTAACAAATAGAAGTTCGCACTCAGAAACAACAAAGGAGAAAAACCTTCCTGGAATTCAAGGTTGACCAGTAGTTCAAAGCAATTCAATTACTGTAACACAGTAAAGAGGAACTGCATTTATTTTCCTATTGAATGTATTTAATGCATCTAAAAAGCCCTTATCCTGACTGCATTTAACAGTCACACATACACAATTCTGTTACAGCCACAAAATTCTCAATGAAGACAGGTGACAGCAAAGCTGGATTTGGACATAAAAATTATTTGTTATTTAATGGAAATGGTGCTAAAATACCCAGATCATTGGGCTCAAGGGCTCAGTGGTTTAGAAGTATTAACCAGCAGCTGGTTAAGATTGTTTCACCTCAGTGGTTAATTCCAGGCACAGTTCTGTTTAGTCTCTTTAACAACCTGTACAGGAAGCATGCTCAGCAAGTTTGAGGACAATGGCTATTTGAGCAGACAGTACCTACCTGGAAGGCCTGCCATTCAAAGGACCTTGACAGCCTGGAGAAATGGGCTGGCACTGAACTTTAACAGTGTAAATGCAAAGTCTTGCATCTCTCATGCTCCCATTATTCTCTGTAACTACCTTAATTTGAGAGTATAGAGAAGAAATAGCCAGAATGTTCTCAGAGATATGCAGTGAAAGGGTAAGGGGTCACACACACAGATTGCATCAGGGAGCAAGTTCCAGAGGAGGGTGCAGGACCTCCACACTGGCAGAGACTCCAAACACACTGAGATATGGCCCTGAGCATTTTCAGTATTTTCCTTTGCTGATGCACATAAAGATAGAATAAATTAATGTTAGGTTACAAGGACTAAAATGTAAGGCATTTCCCACACCAGTGCATCTACAGAGTTCTGAGGAATAAATGACAGAAACAAAGGGTCTAACCTCTTGCTTGTAGCCCAGGTCCACAAGTCTCCTGTGCTCCTGGACTGTCTTGGCGCACATACCATGGCACCAGCTGGCACCTGCGCCACTTGTGTGTCTTCCACCTGAAATGAGAGGGGAAGAAATCCATCTAAACCTTGTCACCATGGAACCTCAGGCAGCACAAGTGCTAGATAGTGCTATAAATCACCCTTAAACTGTTGCTTATTTTTACTAACTGGTCACAGGCAATTCACAAAAGAACTAGTGACAGTACCATAAACTTATCCCTATTCTGTTAACTCTTCTTCTTTTAGGATGAGGCCACTAAGAACACATGGAAGAAATGAGGAAGCAAAGGTAGAAAGAAAAAAGGAGAAATAAGAAACAGAAAGGAATGGTAGCTGCAGGAAAGTATGGGACAGTGGGCTTGAGTGATTGCAAGGGTGTCTCAGGAAATTCCTGGGATGTTGGGTTGCTGAGTAGCAACACCTTACAAGTGTGGAGTCAGCCAAGAAAACCAACACAATGGGTCCTCCATATCAAAAATAAAACACAAAGAAGTTGCAAAACCCCATCAATAACAAATGCAATATTGCGCTGCTTAAATTATTCTATCATTAATATAAACTGCTACGAAACTTTTACAAAGTTCCCTGCTAGTGCTGCAGAATACCCCAGCCCTCAAAAAAACAAATTCAGGCAAGTCAGTTTGTTGTCACAGCTCTAAAATAATCCACAATTGTCCCCAGCTCCAGCCATCAGCAGTTTGCATGTTTTAAACTATTTCAATGGTTTTGCACCTAGAGTTTCATTGCAACCTGCCTCTATGGGACAGCAACTAAGGCATGAACCAGCTGAGTGTGTGAGTCCATCTGTTGCAGCATGTGTGCAGGTCAGAAAGATGCTAAAGGAAATATATGGAACATGTGTTTAGTATTAGTTCGTGTCATGAAATATAAATGACCTCATCTACACTCTCTAGCAACTCTTCCATCTTACGCTCAGCACATTATCATGCAGCTCAGATACTGAAGATACTAAAGAGACAAGGAGCAGCCAGCATAAAACTCTGACTCATTTTGACCATAAAAAGTTCTCGAAGTCCATTTGTCTGGTGTTTAGAATACTGATTTTGGTAGCTTCCAAATGCTCTTTTTAATCTTCTTAAATCTTTCAGTTGCATAGAGTGTGAACTCCTCATGCATTTGCAACGATAATTCTTATGAGATGATGAGAAAGACACATTTCTTTAATCACAATTTCTTTTCATTAAACTAGGCTTAAATTCTATTTGTACATCTGCAACAGATATTACTTTCACAGAAAGCATTATTCATAAAACAAACAAAAAATTATTATTTTGTCAAGTAAATCTGGCATCAGAATTTTCTAAACTTTGTCTCCATCAACAACAAGATTTTGTTGCATGTCTAGACCTTCCCACACACTCAGATAGATATTACAGAACTACCCAAACATTTTCTTAAGCAAAAATAGTTCCACCTTCTGTTCTCAACATTCTGTGGTGAAGATCAGGGCAATGCAGAGGACTCAGGGCATATCTTCAGCTCTAGATTGTCTCAGGGCTCACAGGGATAGAAAAATGAAAGATATGGTAGGTTGAACAGTGTGGCACCAGAAATCAGCTCTCCTAAACACACAAGCTTGCAGTTCAGCACTTTGAATATTTTAGAAAGATGGGTTTTACATGTTTATAATGTCAAAACAATTTCCTGGAAAAATTTATTCTGGAAAGTAACTCTTAGTCATTGCAATGTTCTTGCCAAGAAACTGAAACAAAATGAACCAGTGATTCCCTATGGGCCAAACTGAGTCTACATATCTGTTGTGAAACCTTGATTCAGATGTGTATCCTATTTTTCTAAATATTACATGTTAGTAAAGCAACTACTGAGAAATGAAATTCAGCAAGCTCTAGAGTTTAAATCTCATGTCTGAGCTGTTTCTGGTTGATTGTCTCACATACCTGTAGCTATGACAGACAGGAGAAGCTTCACATTCCCTTTCCTCAAACAAAGAGTCTGGGCACTCCCGACCACCATTGGCAGGGAGCTGGATGATGACTCGGTGACGGGACTGCTTCCTTACTGTGACACCCCCTGCAAAGAGCAAAATAGCTGGTTTCTACTGCTGCTACTTAGGGTTGAAACTAATTAGGGTGAAAACAAGGTTTTTGAACCAATTGCCATAACACTGACATGCTATTTTGCCCATAAGTAGAAAAATTAAGCCTAATAGAAAAAACCACTTCAATTTCAGCTCAAGGCCAGAAAGCAGAACTAAACAGAAAGCAATACCAGCAATACTGAACAAATGAAAAGACAGCTGAAATTAATAAACTGCTCAAGAGAACAAAAATTAAACCAGCTCAGTTTGCTGCTACACTTTACAGTTCGAAGGTGTAAGCTTGCCCTCATCATTTGCATGTAAAACCAGAGACAGAAATTCCACTCTAGAATTCCTTTACAGTTTGCAGTTTTTAATTATTATAGTAATCCATTATTAATGATAAACAGTAAATAGTTCCTGCAGGAATTTTGATTTCAGTCATCCTCAGGTATCAGTTCTTCAGGCAGAAAGTTAAGAGAAAAGCTACAGATCTGTATTAGTTCCACAGCAATGCCTATGTTAGGTAAAAATCTTGGAGGGTTTTATTTTTTTCACAGAGAGCAGTAGAGCAGACATTTGGCTGACTGGGCTGATATCAGCTTTGGGTGGGTTATTACAGCAGCTGCAGCTTGTCTGATCACAGAAGCGTGCTGGACCACGGCCAAGCAATTGTAATTAGGAGTGAGCAGTAGGAGAATCCCGGCGGTGGCTCTCCACCACCTGGCCACTCTTCATCACAGAGGAAACCCTTCACTCCCGAGTCAAACAGCTCCAGGAGATGCCAGGAGCTGGCACAAGGGGCAAGACAGACATGCAGCCCAGCAAAGCTACTGACCTGCTTGCTGGCACAAATGGGTAAACTCCATGAAATAAAAATTGTTTTTGTAGTATAAAAAGAGTTTGACAAAACACCTGTAGTTCACAAACATACTGTTTTATAGAAGCCTGCACACTAGTTTGTGGCAAACATTTCTGAAGATATGCTCATTGCATCAAGAACTTCCTTAAAACCATAGAAATGGGAACAGAAAAGGATGGCATTTTCGCCCAATATGATCTCCTCTGCCAAAATATTTCAGAAATGTTAATACTGCTGTAGAATAACACATATATAATAATGAATATCTATTTCATAGATTCAGATTGAATGGATTCAATTCCCTGCTCTTTTTCAAAGGTTATGAATTTAGTCTTCCTAACCCCTTTTCCTTTTGTTAGAATGCACTAAACACTGATAGGAATTACTGCAAAATGCCTTTTTGCTTGCGTCCTTTACCAAGCATAAAGAATTGACCGTGACAGCCCAAGTCTGTATGTTTAATGTAACTATATCTTTTACATTCTGACAATGTGGTAGCTGTGAGCAATCACCATGTCCCACATGGGATTAGCACCCTGTGGAACAGGGAGTATTATAAAGTCTGTCTGTAATAGTATATATTAGAAAAATGCCTCATGTTAAGCTTAAGAGGAGAAAAAAAAGAGCATAAAACGTGGCTAATAATAAGCCTGTCATCACGCTAAATTCATGTGTGATTTCAATGTAATAAAAATTCAGGGGAGACCTGCACTGTTTTAAAGAGCTTTCCCAAGTGTATTAAAATGGTGTTGGACTTTATGTTTAATTCAGACCATTCACATCACTGTAAAGTCTGTTGATTTTTATTAACTCTCCCTCAATTTTCCTTGGAGCAGAAACAGCCAGACAAAATTATATACAACTGCATATCTACTTAGTTACATACTTCTCTCCTTGTATATAAAGACTTGGGTTTTTCTGATGAGCAAACAGCATCAACCTAGGTATTTGCAAACCCAAAATCTGTCCACTTTATAATCCGACAATTAAAATGCTAACACTGTATAAGTATTGCTGATGAGATGATAAGATGATGATAAGAGCTATGTGTCTACCCCATAAGTAGTTACCTCTTTATCAGTGTAAGAAACAAATGGGAGTTTGTAACATTAGGCAAAATGTGGGAAAAAAATCCAAACAGATGCATATAGAAAATGGATAGAAATAACTGTTCTTTTCAGCAAAAACTCTATGTCCAAAATTACCTTCTTGACATGAGGAAGGACACGCTGTCCAGTCACTGAATGGAGTCACAATACAGTCCTTCCTACAGGGAAGCAGACAAGGTCTCACAGTTTCAGGTCGAAGGCTTTCAGGGCATCTAACAAAAAAAAAATTACAAAGCATTGTCAAACAAACAATCACTCTGCAATGAAGTAGTGAATCGTGTGAGGTACTGAGTGCCTGCAGGCACATGAGGCCAGTGCTTGTTGCCCAGAATTCACCAGGATGGAGCACAGACATAAAAACTAGTAGCAATTAAAGACGTGGTGAAAAGCAAGCCAAATATGGTGTATTCTGCACCTCAGGATTTAAATAATCATCATCCCTCACTCACCATGCTAAACTCTGCATTTCCATGGTAATTTTCAAGCTTTCACATAATTATAAGAAAAGCCATCTCATTTAGCTTAGTAAAATACATTTTCAGGTCTCATCACTTTATCACAAATATAAATTCGGAATGGAGGCATATTTAAAATAAATAACACCACTAACCCAAGAACAAATAGGTGTAAGCTGGCTGTGATTATGAGAGAAACCAGAAAAGGATTTCAAACTGCCAGATCAATGTAACTGAGAAAGACTGTCAGAAAAGGCAGAAAATCTTACTTGTTTTAGGAAGAGGCTTGATCAGCATATAAAAAGGATTATTGGACTGCCACATATGGGACCCATTACCCAGGTAATTTTCCCCATTCTGTGGGGATTCTGTCCTTTTTCATCAAGGAAAAACAACTCTCTATGCCATAATACTTTTTGCAAAATTATTTAAATAATTAAAATAACTGAAAATATTTAAATAATTTCAAAATTACTACTACTCTAAAAACATACAGACTGTGGACTGTCTGAAAAATATGCAAAGATGTAAGAAAAAAATCACATCCCTATTTGGGAGCTTTTGGATGATTACAGAAAAACATTACTATGACTAGCTTTTCCTCTTTTCAGCGCTGGGACTAGATAGGTGAGAGAGGCAAGTTTAGTGGTAAACTATCAAGAAAATCTAGTCTCAGAGAGAGACTCTCTCTGGTCAGCAGAGAACTATGCCTGTGCAATGTGAGGAGGACAAAAGCTGACGTGCAGCTTTACAGGAACATACTCTTCAACAATAATACTTCCTTGTTCATGCTTTCCATCAGTTATGTCTGCATTTTCCTGTGAAATCACATATTATTCTCAGTATATGATCAATTACCATGAACCAGCACCAATTCCTTGGTGCCCTCTTAAAATGGGATCTCCGCCCTTTCTCTCTTCTCCCCTTCCACCAATGTGAAAAAAAACATGAAATAATATAGCTATAGCAACACAAATTGCTATCACTTCTCTGTAAGTTCTCTCAACAATTTTAAGTCAACTTGTTCTTGGTTCTATGTGATTCATAAAATCAGATTCTATATGCAAGGGTGTATTCAGATATGATCAGATACACTTTAGAGGACCCTCTGCTGCCAATCACATATATTAACAATATTATCAGAAATTTTCTTTAAGGTTAAAATAAAAAATGTTTCTGAAAAGCATTGAACATTGGCTTGCTAATGGCTTTTCTTGCATTGGCTTTTCCCTTTATAAACAGGAGAAATTATAAGCGTACAAAACAGTCTGAACTATACACATTCACCATTTCACTGAGAGCTTCGTCTTTCAGGAGTGCTAAACACAGCAATTCCTCTTTAGATACCCAGGCAAGGCAATTAGTTCAATTAGAACACCATTTCTATGCTTTATATTGTTTGTATTTACTATATATGGCTTAAAACAAAGTATTGATTTTTTTTCAGTCCTTACTCAAGGTCAAATTAAACAGAAAAGATACATGCTGGAGTCTGTAACTTGTGAGGCAGATAAGGCCAATAATATTGATTGTATCATAACACAGTAATCCTTTTTATTAAGGGGACTTTAAAACAAGGTTCCTATTTACATTTTCATGTTAAATGTCTCGGTCTTTAAAAATGATTCAGTGATTTTGATGTGACAATTTGAAGGACCAAGCAAGACCTTTTTTCATTTCACATGATTCTTTTATGAAAGAACAAAACAGTCCTCCTCCCAGAATTTAACATCAAATCAAAGGTAGAGGCATTTACAGTAGATTTAAAAAGTATGATAAATCATTAGAGGTTTGTGGGGTTTTTTTATGTAAATGTATCAAACAAGAGATAATGGTATCATGACTAAATAGAACAGCAACTTAATACAGATACACAACAACTTAGATTACTGAATGTGCAGACATTACTCCCCACATTTCCATTTAAAGTAAATTAGGCTTAAATCTACTACAGAATAAAACAACAAATTGCAGTCATCCAGCAAATATTTAGTGTGAAAATAGCTGCCTCACAAACTTTCTAAATGACCTCTGCTATCAGTTCTTAGAGTTTTGAATCTGTTCTTAGTGGGATATATTTACAGACTGCCAATCCCTACAAAGATATTATCAAATGCATTTTACTAGCAGCTAATCTGTATTTAACCATGGTCACACATTAAACCCAAATCATTGGGCCAATGGAGGAAGTTTAAAAAACCCACATAAATAGGAAAAAAGAATCACAGTTTATCAAGCTAATGTTCAAACTAATGTTTCAAATGAATGTCATGTCAGTTTTCACTATTCCACTTCCTTGGTCTGGTTCTGAGAAGAGCTTTATGGTATTTAGATTCCTATCACTATTTTTGAGTGGAACGGCACTTATCCATACAGTGCACTTCTTGTTTGGAGGCACCACAAGGATCTTGGAAATGGTGCTGCTCTTCATGTCACACACACACTCCAAGAATCTTATTGTGACTCAACCTGATGGTGGCAAGAAGCCAACTGAATTTAGTCAGCTGTCAGCAGAATCACCACTGTAAATACCACCCATTAAAAACCATCATAAGAAAGGTATTATCTGGTCTTCCTGTTGTGCCAGTTTTGTATTGTTAGAAGATGAGAAGAAGAGGGTCTTTTCACCTTTGCAAGCAGTCATTGGTGATAAAAATACAAAGCAGTAAAATCCAAACATAATTACAGCACTAAGACATTTATAAAGATCTTTACTTTTTTGGGCCTACTTGTCCCACGTTGACTCTCACACAAATGACCTTTCTTGTCTGCATCCCCACGGAACAGGTGGCCTCCCCGTTCCAGTTGGCAGAGGAGTTGAAAGCAGAGACAGATGTGTCCTCTATGCACTGTCCCCATGGGCCAGTCTGCCAGTGATAGACGGTGCAAGAGTGCTCGTTACAGCTGCGTGTTTCCTGCAGGGCACTACTGTTTGGGCACTGTATTCCTCCTGGAACAATAAAAAAGGGCAAAAGATCATTCACTGGAAGGAGATAATTTTTTTTTATTTAAAAAAACACATACCACAAACCCACTTTGAAATTTTCTTAGTTATATATAATCAGTTTGATTACATGAAAGAAATGCTGTTCCTTTTTCCTCCTCTTCATATGCCCAATATTGACTTTGACAAATTTCAGTCAACAAGCTACCCAGACCAGACTGGTCATGGACAGTATAACAACATAATCACAACTTCTATAACACACTAATGCGGTTGGAGTAATCTACAGCAAATAATCTATTGTTTAGGTGTTCTCTAGAAGAGACTGCAAGAGATCACGTAAGGACATAGGCAGGTTCTAGGCAGAAAAAAATTATTAATTATTCTAGTTATGCATGTGTAAAGACAACTGTTTATGTCAAATTCACAGATCAATTAAAAAGATTTTTGGAGCTCTTGTCCAGCTCCCAGTGGATGTTTTCCATGTTGTGCAAACCAAAGAGGATGGCACAGCTGGCAATTTCAGGTCCAGATTGAGATAACAAAGCCTATTGCAGCTTAAGGTTTAAATGCAATCAAGTGTCAATGATTGTGAAGAACAGCTCAGATGATGCTATCTTTGTTGTGTTTGGTTTCAGATTGTATGTTCAGTTTATTATATTGAAGCACAGATCTTCAGGCTGACTGTCTGTTCTACAGATATGTAGGAGGGAAGGGGTGTTAAGCACTTATTGTTGAAATTAAACAAAAAAATTAAATGTAATCAAAGAAACAATGGATGTTTCAAATAATCCAACATAGGAAAGTCAAGGAACCAGTATAAAAATACTTTATACCCTAAGCTCTTCTGCATGGTCTAGAGCTGCAGCAAACATGAGAAAAGGTTCATTCTAATGAAAACACAAGATAAAATCATAATTCTCAATTTATTTCTCTAGGAATATTATTAATTTCTGGGGTTTTTTTCCTAAAAATTATGATTTAACCAAGCAACAGCAAACATCATATTAGTTGAGCTGTCATGCCACAGACTAGCTAATCTTAAATTTTGAAAAGGGGGATTAGAAAAACCTAGAAATATGTTAATCTAATTAAAGAATAACTTAATTTTTTTTGTTTTGGTCCAAAATGGATACAACTAAATTCTGTCAGAATTGCTTAAAATATATGTCAATATGCAAAGCATATAAAAAAAATGCCAGATGTGTTTTCTTAAAAAAAGAAATTAGAAAAAAGGTAAAATAAAATTATGGTTATGTACTAACTTTGGTAAATTTATCTAATTGTCATCCTTCAAGGAAAAAAAAAATCAGCTAACACCAGCATATAGAAATATAAGCAAGTAAGTTGGGAAAGTGAGTGTATTTTGAAGAGGAAAAAAAAATTGCAAAGTCAAAAATTTGTCATGGAAGAGAAAATTGATCCATGTGGGGAGCCTAGACCCTCCGTTAAAAGCGTTAAATAAGGAAATGTTAAGAGATATATGGAAGGTTAATAAATTAAGTATTTTCATCTGATGTTAGCTCAAGATAAAACACAAGGGAAATATTTAATGAAATTCAAGAATTAAAGGGGGTGTGCGTGGTAATAAATATTTTTTCCAGAACTGAACATCACAGGCACCTGTTCCTGAGACATTTGAGAATAAAGTGACAACTTAGGTTCAGTTTCGACAGTCATGCAGGAATATATATTCAGGGAAAAAAATGAGATTGACATTGACTTGTAAATGAAAAACATTGGGGCAGGAATGTCTGCATCTCAGTGGGAATCCAGTTCTGTTCAGATTAAACCAGAAGTTAAAAAAGACATGCAAAGACTGAACAAAATGTGGAAATAATACTACTAAAATAAAAATCAATGTGCCATTCTCTCCAGGAAAATAGCATTCTCTTGTGCTTCCTCAAATTTAACTATGTACAGAAAATGCAGACGGGGTTGGAAAACTGGCAGTTAGAGATGACCTTTACAACATCTGTGTAGGTGTAACAACTTTATGAGCATATCCCCAGTAGAGGACAGGTTTGACAGGAACATAAAAGTTAATGAGTATCACAGAAAAAAATATAAAATAGACATTTGAATTCATCAGAATACAGGAAAAAGGGACATACAATAATAAATACATCCTTTAATAATAAATTATCAGATGACAATAAATAACTGTTTGGCAGCAGTAAAAATCATAATTTCAAGAATTAAAAAAAAACAGTTAGGGCTGAAGCATTTAGCATTGGGTTTGGATTTTTAAGCAAAGAAGACTTGGAAGTAAAAGACTGGCTTTTCAGAGGGACTTTCATATTGCTTATAAAATAGGTGACATAATTGTCATACCCTTAGATTGGTTTTCTGCCTGATTTGGAGCTGGTAATGGGTAAAACACCTTGCTCTAGGATATTCAATGATAGGATTTTATAAATCTTTTTTTGTGACATTGACTTGATAACTTTCAAATTTCAAAACGCTAAACACTTTTTAAAGCATTTAGGATCATTTTAATTGATCATTTTGATATCACCAGTTTTTGCAAATGCATATAGTTTATAAATGCATTTCAAAACAGCTGAAATAATCTTAAAGTTTGACAAAACAGATGTGACTGAAATGCCTCTTGTATTCTAGTGAGTGAAATGGGTGTTACTCATTTCTTTGCTGTAGGCACTTCTCAAGGCAGCTGCACTTTCTGAAAACTGACACAGTCAGAACCAAGACTGCTCCTGTTTGCAAATATTGATGCTTCCTCCCTTGGTTTATATCAGTTACAAAAACAAAGCAGAACTGTCCAAAATACACAACATGTCAGGATGCAGAGTGGACCCACGGTAAATGCAAGGTCTGTCCTCAAGTCTTTTCCAGGATAGAATATGAACCCCTGACCCCTCACTACAGTCAGCAATCTGAGCTGATGGGCTCCTGAGCAAAAGCAGCACAGTAACATACCCTGCCCTGCCTCACCTTTCTCACACAGGTGTCAAGTCACTTAGTAATTCTTGCCTGAAAATTCAAGTTGCACAGTTCCAAAACTAAGTGGTTTTTTGGGGGTTTTTTTGGTTTTTTTTTTGTTTGTTTGTTTGGTTTTTTTTAATCCTGTTTCATGAAAAAACTCATGTTCTCCAAAACTTATTCTTTTGTGAATAAGCAATTTGCTGCTGAAACAATTACTCAATTCTGTGCTTTCAGATTTAATTACAAGCACTGCTATGTCCAGCCAGGAAAATACAAAGATTAAAACCAAAATAAGTGTAAGAAGAGTAAACACATCAAAAAAACCTCTAAGCATAACTTCTTGTTTGCAACGATGAAGTCGAACTTCAGTTTGACTGGAGTTAAACAGGAATTTTAAAGCATATCAACAGTAATTTGTTAAGTACTGAGAAGAAACTCCTTTGATCCAGCTATTTCTTAAGTATTCAATAAAACAGTCTTGCAGACAGATGAGAAGCAAGAGCTGCTGGTCTGTCAAACAGAATATCTGGTGAGATGGACAACTGATAATCCATACTATCTAACTGTGATGTTCAGTACTCTGTGCTATATGGTCATGCCAAATAGCCCTTCTGGCATTATATTTTGCTAATCTACGAGCATGCAATAGCCATACTAAAGCACTGCCACACATATGCATCCCTGCCCTTAGAGAATAATCATAAAACCCTTTCCCTTCCCTCTCGTTTTAATAAATTAAGTTTCTAAGTCATCTTATTCTCCTCTTTGCATTCAACTTTTGCTTTGGTTTGTGTTTTTCTGAGGAGGTGGAGTGTTAAATCTTCACTTTTCCAAAATTGGTTTTACTGATAAAACTTAGGATGTATCCACAACATTAGTGTTATGCAGTATTTCATTAATTTGCCAGTGTTACTCTATAGCAGTGTATAATCAATATGGAATTAATCTATTTATTTCTTACTGAAAAACTAAGATTCATTTAGTGCTTTTTAGTCTCAGGTCCAATAGTAATGTGAAACAGTCTTAGTGCACACTACTAATTATATAAGATTTATTGTAAGCAGGGAATAAAAAAAAGAACAGAAATATTAAACAGAATATAAACCAAAAGTAGACACACCCTGTATTCAAGAGATAGGCTGAGCTGTACATGACACTTCACTAGATTTATGCAGGACAACTGCATATGATGTACCAGGTAACTTCACTATGACCTTTGCTGTCATTTTATATTTTGAGACAGTGACTTTTCTGAGCTTCTTACTGTACCATGAAGATATATTTGACAGTGACACAAATGAGCTAACCCTATAGGCAGTCTCACAGACAGGCAAATTTATAAATTGTTTTGCCTTTCAAGCCTTCAAGCTGAGGACAATGATCTCAGAAAAAATATCAAAAATGGTTATTGTGACACTCCTTTTCACATGGAGTCATCTCACGAAGCACAGCAAGTCTTTGTCTTGTGAAGAGACTCTTTTCTCTCTACTGAAAACAAGTAAACAAGCCCATCCCAGATGTGCATGACCACACCGTGCTTGAGGCTCTGCAGTTGTGATTTGACCACATGCAAGGGTCTTGTTTGGAATGAGGAAATGATGATGAGAGGGCGTACAACTGAGGTCAGCTCCTGGCTCAAGCAGAAATCAGTGTGGTGCTGGAGGGGCAGTTGGTACTTCAGAGTTCACCAGAAAACTGTCACTTTGTAATTTACATATGGCTTACATTTCTTGTAATTTACATATAACCTATATTTTTTTTCCTGTTAACCTATTCTTTACACTGAGGAATTATTACGTCACTGAATTATTCCTATTCTAAGTCATTAAAAAAAAAAAATTAGATTGTGTTTTTTTCCTGGTAGCCAGTCATGTTAACTTGATGGTTTCTTCAAACCAATTCAGCAGCAGAGATAGCTGGGTAATAGGAGGGAAAAAAATCCTAGGTGTGAAATGACATAGCTCTATTACAGAGAGTTATATGCCAATATTAACAAGAAAAATGGCAGAATATAGTATTTTTTATTTCAAAGAGGACAGAAACTGAAACAATCACAGACAATACTTGACAAAAAGCCATCTGAGAGCCAGATTAAAAAAATTATTTCACAGGTATCTATAGCTCCTCAAAAATTTCAGAGGGGTGTTCATGTTTAAGTATCCAAGGGAACAAGAATTAGATGTATCAGATACTTTGAAGGATTTCAATATTCATTGCATGTGTAATGCCTGCAATGCTTTGATCTTTCTAGGCTTGTGGACAGAATGACTAGCAGGAGGATGTGTGTGATCAAGGACTCACACGTGGACTCCTTATGTCATCTTAGAATACAAATTTAGCCTTATTTATGGATTTTCAACAGTCTTGCATATTTTTCTTTAATTAATATTCAATCATGATATATAATAGGAATAGTATATATTTATGTACAATATATTTGTCCTATTGTGTTTTGAGTAAAAACTCAAGACAACATGATGTAGAAATGACTATGGAATAGCTTACCTAGCCTGGTCTGTCTATTATACCAATAGATCAAGAAAAGGTTCAGAAAGCCAAAAGAAAACTTGTGTGACTGTTCACTTGAACAGAACTGATAGCTTTTTTCAGAACTCAGCTTTAATGTGAAAATGGAATTATTGGTCTTATATTTATGAGACTTGGAATTTTTTAGTTATACATTATGCTTACAGAGCTTCCATCTACAGTTCTGTGCATTTTTTCTAAGTTCATGTGAAGCTTCCTTCTATATCAGTGGAAGACAGATGTTCAAATACATGAATATATTCTGTGCTTTTAGAACAAAAAATGACCTCCCAGAACTTAGCATTTTATATTTTGGGAACACAGCTGATCTCAGTCATGGAATTCTGGAGGAGAAAAGTCATTCAGTTATTTGTCACATAACAAATGACTAAGAGGCATAACAGGAGCATAACAGGAGGAGAAAGATGACAATAACTCTAATTCAACTGAAGCATAAAAAATTGAAGTTAAGTTGATATATTTTTAATATAATACAAGAAAATGTGAAAAATACTTTCCAGCTAGAGTTTTAAAAATACTCTAAGCCTTGGAAGGTTCTTTCATTTATTTATATACTTTCATTCTCTGGAGTTTGTACAGAGTGCAAAGGAGCACAGTACTGAAGAGATCTGATCAAGGTGTGAGTGCAGTGCTGGGTAAGCTGGGTAGGCCTACCAGCTTGTATCCTTAAAAAAGGCACAGAATAGCCTCATCTGAAACAGCAGGAAAGAAGCCAGGGTTTGAGAAAAGCTATATAACATATAAAGTTCAAAATAAGAAGCACTATAACACCCAGGTAATGAGTTCACTTTCTCAGCCTTACTTTTGGGATTTCTTCGCTACAGCCACTGTAGTTTAGATCTGTCTGTCTTGTGATCACTCTGTGCCGATTCTGATCACTGCACAACAAACATTAGTAAAATTCACATACTCAAAATCCAGGTGATGTTGGACAGCCTTGCTGCATCTGCAGCCTTGTAAATTAACCTAGGTTGTATTAAATATAAAGGCAGAATAAGGAATACTTTTTAAGATTAAGCAGAAGACAGTGGAATAATTTTCCAGTAATTTAGGTTTTGACTTCTGTGGCATGCTTGTCAGGATTTAAATTTCTCTCTCCAGTAAAATTACAAAAGTATATAGAAAATCTATTTTCTTGACCTACATGGACAAGCAAGAAGCACATGAATATTTGTTTATTTGAAATATATGGTTCTGTGTTTCCCATAAAATGAGTCTGTTCAGCACACTATAAAAAAAGGAACACTACAAACCCAATTATTTTATAATTTTACAAGTGTTTCTACTTCGTTATATAGATCCATCTAAGTAATTTATTATTTGAATCACCTACTATAATGGAGTACAGTTCTGATTTCCACTTACATTTATAGCAATGGCCCCTTTTATAGAAAAGGTTGAAAGGGCTCTGCATTTATTTTTTTTATAGTCACCCAAACTCTCTTAAATACACAGTATACTTTTAGCAATGTTAGCTGTGTCTGCAAAAAGTAAAGTGTACAGCTATTCTGTTTCACTGCTTCCATACCTTGCAGCTTTCACTTTTCAGTTAAATTTAATCTTAAGATAAAGAAAGAAAATGCTTAACAGTTTAAAAGAAGAACTAACACATGCATGTAATCGTTTTATATTTAACTTTTCTGTCAGTAATACATGTGAGTAAACATCTTCCAAAACACTTTGGTGGCTATGTCTCCTGGCTCCTGGTGTTGCACAAGACATTTTATCAGCTGGACCATGGCACACCTGACACGGTTGAACCATGTTATATATGGAATACATTTCCTCTATAACCCTTCCAAACCCTCCAAATACTTAAAATCAAACCAAAAAGAGCTGTAATAACCATGGAAAAACATCAAATAATAGCTATGAACCTCTATCTAAAACCTGTTTTGTCTTCTGCTTTATATTCCAGCTACATCTTCTCTTTGCATATGCTGCAGACACTGCACAAGGATCACTTGAATAAATGGAAAGCATTCACGAGTGAAGACTGGCACTGCAAAAACCAAAGTTTTGCTATGAATAACAGTGTTAGTGGAGTAACATAGGTTACCAACTAGAGAAAAGAAACTAAAAAACCCTTTTGCTAACATTTGAACCATTAAAATTCTCATCTTTTCAGCATTCAGGATACTTATATCTTTCCAAATTTGACATAAATTAGGGTTGCTAATCTGTATCGAATGAACTGTTTGTCTTGTTTTCTTGTAATGAAAACAAGAAAATCATATATCTGAAATAGAAACAGTACATTAAGCACACTAATAAAAAATATAGTAACATTAACCTAAATGAGAAAAAAAAAGTACACAATAACCTCATCTGAAATAGCAGGAAAGAAGCCAGAGTTTGAGCAGAACTACAGAACTACAGAACTAC
This sequence comes from Cettia cetti, assembly GCA_013401135.1. Taxonomy (NCBI): domain Eukaryota; kingdom Metazoa; phylum Chordata; class Aves; order Passeriformes; family Sylviidae; genus Cettia; species Cettia cetti. The sequence goes on along the minus strand of VZUI01087424.1, from coordinate 142,147 downwards.
AACACCCAGGTAATGAGTTAGCTTTCTCAGCCTTACTTTAGGGATTTCTTCAAAACAGAAAATCATATACCTGAAATGGAAACAGTACATTAAGCACACTAATAAAAATATAGGAACATTAACCTAAATGAGCAAAATAAACCCTCTTCAAAGCAATGGTTATCTTACATTTACAGGAGTAAATGTAAGATAACCATTTAAACAATTCTCTTATATTTAAAAACCGACCAACGCAACCTAATAATTTGTTTCTGTCAATCAAGAAATTACTTTGACATTACAAAGGCAGCTGAGGATTCACAATCCAACAGGAGAGCCTGAGCCCTTACCTTCACCTGCGTAGGCCAGGATGGAGCGGGCGCGCATCTGCTTCCCTTCTGTGGTTTTCCCGGAGCAGGTGTGCGAGCAGGAGGACCAGGCAGACCACACGCTGAGCACACAGTCCTTTGGGCACGGCGCTTCGCACACCACCGGGATCGGGTAGATGGCATCTCGACACAGCTGCCTGTCAACCTCTTCTCCTGGGGAAAAAAAAAAAGGCCAGCAGCAGTCTATCATTTGCTAAATTAACTTGAAATGAGCAATCTAGTCCAGATGGGCACACAAATAAATTAGATTCTGTTCTTCTGTATAAACAAGGTAAATAGATTTTTTTATTACTTGTCTCCTCCTCTGCCTTGATTCTAGAAGAGCATACTTAAACCTAAGTTGATTTGATATTCTCATGAAGTGAATGCCAGCCTGGGTGGTCCTTAGGCTTTCATTTTGTAATACATACTTGATCCCACACAAAATCCAAACGTGAGTAATGGAGTATGTAAAATGCACCTATGGAAAACCGCGTACATGGAGATGCGTGTATAGAAATGACCCAGTTTTCATCCAGATTTGTGGGAGAAGGGGAAAAACATCCTAACTTAGCCAGTTTTATAACCCACAATTCATCCTTTGAATTGCAGCTATCCATCAAAATATGAAAAGCTGCAGTAAATTACAGTCAGAGTGCTGTTTAGTAAGAAAGATCTTCATTTGTTAGCAAATCAGCAACACATCACTCTTTGTGTCATGGAAGTATAACAAGATCTATGCATTTGTATTCTGTAGGTACACATTCCATTATAATAAAATGTTTGAGGCTGGTATAAATTGCTTAATGAAATATTAGCTAGTATTTAAGTAGCAGGGTTGCTTTTGGGTTCAATCAAATAATCATGAGACCACTGTGTCTAAGATCTTTCCAAACAGCACCATAAACACAACATGGAGAGTTTTGTGAGGTGACATGATTTCTTGATCAGATAAGTTAGTATTTATTAAGGGCGAAACGAACAAATGACCACATATTCTGTTATCAGTAAGTCTCATGATAAATCTTCATGTTGGAGCAAATGGTCGAAAAAATGAAGGTGAGAGAGACTCGGGTCCAGTTTTTAGAATTATAGCCTTGCTATCACAACATAATGCCTGTTATGATGAAGTGAAAATGTTGCATCTAAAAGTACACTGGCCTTCTGAGGCCTCAATAGCCATATACAATTAAGGCATGAAAGAGCCAGTTCAGTTGTAAACATAAAACTTTTTTTTATATTTTCTAAAAAGGATAACATTTCAAAACATTTCAAAGCCTTTTGTGCTACATGATTTTTGCTGTACTAGGGCATAACACCTTCTGCTATGATTCATCCATTGAGACACTCTAGAATTTTACACTCTCCTGACAGGACTAATCAGGCGTTGTCTACATAATGCGCTAAGATCCATCATGTCAACCCCTTTGTTTTAATAGCCAATGTCAACAAAATAATGTCTTATCAATATTTGCAAATGAATGTAAGTCTTCAACACAACAAAATATTTGTTAGATATATTGATTAAATACTGTAATTGAATCACAAAGGCATCAGTTATTGTTAGTAACTACCATATGGATTCTGAAAGCTAATTCAGTGAGAACAGAGTACACTATAAATGGAGCTAAAGATCTAAAAGCTCTGCTTTACTGAGTCTCAAATTAGGTTTTGTTGCTCAATAGATGTATAGTAATAATTGATTCAAATACTAATCAAAACAGAAACTACATAAATTACACCATTTGTCATTCAAGGTTTACACTCTGACAACATTTTAAATAAGAATGTCTTAAGCTGAGTTCCTGGAACCAGGAGTGTTATAATACTAAATCAGATCATGACTCCCAGAAGTGTTAACCAAATTCTTTGTGAAAGAGTTAAAGATGAGGGCCATCCATTCAATAATAGATCCTTTTATATAATGCCAAATATTTTATTCATACAGAATATTTAGGCACAACAGAACTACAAACATCAGTCTTCCCTGGTTCTGAAAACTAGGGAAAATCCTGCAGCTCATGTTTTTAAAATAGCCTAAAGTAGTCATACTCATCTGAATTATAAAGACCTTTGAGATCAAGTCAGTCTCAACAGCTATATTTTCCCATATTAAAATACAAATTTGAGCCCTGCCAAAGGCTTCATGGCTCTCCCATGCCAAGTACTGCTTCCCACACTGGACTCAGTCTTTGCATCAATTGCTCCCTCTGTTTTATTGCAGGTCATCAAACCCTGACACCAGTGCAGGAGGGATTCCTTTCTGCTTTATCAGAAGGGCATTTGTTTGGATTCAAGGACAAGAGACTGAAGAGAGGACTGTAAACTTCTTTTTCAGATAGAAAAAAAAAGCTAGAAAAGGAGTGAAACCTACTCTCAAATTGTTCCATTCCTAGATAAGGCTCAATAAGGCAAACTGCTAGGACACATGCACACTTTGCAAGAAACGCTACTATTACAATAAAGTGTGTCAAAGCATAAACAAACAGCACTATCCTGAACTTATCACCTATTGGCGTTTAATTTAAACTCAAGCTTATTTTGGTGCCACAACAAAGAATATTTTTAAATTAGTTTCAGTCTGAGTTTATATCTCAAATGAAACCAAGTCTTCACTCTCTCCCAAAATCAAAGGCCCTATTTTTTTCTTTACTTTTACAAAGAAAATATTCTAGAGATATTTATCTTACATATTGGCATTTTGTTTTTGTCAAGTGTCCAATTCTTATCTGATGAATTCAATAGCACAGAAATGTAGTTGGAAGGAATGTCTTATAATGGGAACTTCTTATCTTCAGGGAAATATTTTATTTATACTAAATTGTTTTGACATTTCACTAATGATTTTATGAACAACTTGACCTTTTTTGCCTTCCTCTTTAAAGTGCGTAGTGTAGTCAACCACCAGGAATCACTCAGCCATAAGCTGGGAACAATGCCAGAGTAAAGACTACTTAGAAAAAGTCCCATTTGAAAATGTTTGCCTTTGAATATTGAAGTAAGTTCAGAGGAGGGCCCTGAAGGTGAGCAGAGAGTTGGAACACGTCTCCCATGAGGAATGGCTGAGAAAATTGAAGAGAATACAATGATACATTATAGCAGCCTTCTAGTACCTACAAAAGGTTGACAAGAAAGATGAAAAGGGGCTTTTTTAAAAAGCATATAATGATAGGACAAGGGGAAAAGGCTTTACACTAAAAAAAGAGAAGATTAAAGAAGACATTCTTTACTGTGAAGGAAGAGAGGCACTGGGACAAGCTGTCTGTAGACGTGGTGGATGCCACATCCCTGCAACTCTTCAAGACCAGGCTAGAGGGAGCTGTGAACAACCTGTTTTAATGGAAGGTGTCCCTGCCCACAGCAGAGGTTGGAACCAGATGACCTTTAAGGTCTCTTCCAACCCTAACCATCTGATGATTCTGTAACTTTATTTAAGCACTATGGGTGTAAATTTATGCTTCACAATTACTGAAGACAGAATTCCAAAAAAGCACTACTGAAAGGCCTCTGCCCTGGGTTACTTTAAGCAACAGAATGACAAAAAAGTAAAAAGCAGAGAGATGTAAAGAGAATATGACATTTCTGTCAAAAGAACTCTTCACGACTTGAACCAGTTGACTGGTTCATTAAAATCTGGAACCTAGCAACATTTTATATTTACGAATGAATATTGTTGAATTATATTTCTCTCTTAGGCAAGAGACACATTTTGGACTAAAATATCCAAATTGCTCTTAGGGAAAAGACAGCATGTAAAAATGGTAGGAGGCGAAAGAGGTTTTGTTTTTCAAGAATTTAAAATGTCAAAAATTGTGTAAACCTTTCCTGGGATTTTTTTTTTACAGATTTACATCAGTGAGGAGTGCTGAGGGGATAGCCTTTTGAATCCACATCAGTTCTTCAAATAATTATATTGTATCCAGCTGGACAATCAGAAAAGCAAGTCACTACATTAAAACCTCCTTCTGGACAACTTCTTGGCTCGAAGACTTCCTGGTATGTGTGCACACACAAGAGCCACTATTGAACTACACAACTATTTAGTTGTTTTAAAACAATCAATCAAAACCAACCAAAAACCACCAAACCAACCAAGCAAAAAACCCCAAAACTAGGGCAGAAAATTTGCCAGAATAGGCAATTTTTTGCAGATGAGAGAGGTAGCTTGCGAATAGCATTCAGGAGGAACTGATAAATAAATATCAGTATTCATATCACCATTCTTGTTTTATTACATTCACAAAACAGGTATTGTATCTGTGAAAATTTAGTCTAAATGCTAAAGGTTGGGCTGGACAATATTCTGTGGTTATTGTAGTTGAATCATGTCAGTCCCTTGCGTTTTTGCCTACTTATCTGTAAAATGTGTCTGATATTTAAGTTTCTTGTAAAATGCTTTAAGAAAGTTCCAATGGGAAGCATTCCCAGGGCAGGAATCTCTAGAGAGAAAGGGTAAAGAAACTCTCTTGCTTCTTGTGCATCTCTTAATATGGTGCATGCTTCATTGCACAGTAAAAAATTGCTGTCAAATTCTGACCTGTAGTAAATGGGAAGGCAAGTGCTTAATAGAGAGCAAAATGTTTTTTAAGCCTTAAAATGAACAGTAAAATCACTGCAAGATTCAATGAGGCATAGAGAACAACTTGGAAAAAATCAGCATAAAATAAATTTTCTGCTGGAGCCCTATGTAATAAGTAAATGAGCCTGCTCTCTGTTCTAAACAAGGAAACCAACTATTGTTTCTGAAAGACTGACTATAATCTGATATAAACTAAGAAAATTTTGAAAATAAAATAAGAATAAATGGAATTAAATCAAGAGAGTACATTGAATATTAATATCTAATATTATCTTTAACATGTCTGTGTAATCAGTAAAGGACAGGAATATCAAACAGTGGTAAAACAAATGTTACAGTTGTATTTTAAAGTTGATAAAAGAAGTAATGACAAAACTGAGCCCAAATGCCAAAACTGAAGACTTCTTATTATTTATTGCTTGTTTCAATATGCTCAAATTTACTATTATATATTCAACTTGAAAGAAAAAAGGTCTCTTGTATCAGTATCTTGTACATGATGTGTCATCCCTTGGAAAACTGCTGGGCAGCTGAAATATTTGGAAAAGCACTCCAGAGTTCAACTTTTAAAGTGTTTGCCGGTGAAGAAATATTTGTCATTATTTAACTGCCTTCAGTAATGCCTCGAAGTATGGAGGCTGCAGGAGAAAAATGCAGTATTACTCACATGATAGAAAAATCTGCGAGCTGTGCTGGTTTCCTTCCTTTCCTTTGTAGAAAAATAATCAAGAAAGCATTTAACTAGTATGAGATGTAGGCCCCTAGTATGAATTGTAAAGGCTGAAATGGTTGAGAATGTTCTTTATCTTGAACTCCTATGCAGTTTCCCATATGCATTCCTTTCATATGAGGACCTATACCTGTCTTTACACTGACTCCCTTGTCAAACTCAAAATGTGTCAGACTGGCTAAGGAGCCAAAAATCCTGTGTGGACTCTGCTCATCAAAAACAATATATGCCTATCTATATTCAAAACTTACTGAAACCAGATCTGTGCTATGTGCTCAGTCCTGTTTTCACTTGCAACTGACTTTAACCACATTTAGTAAACTATATTCTTCTCCAATAGAAGTCATCAGTCCATAATCTACCTGCCTCAAAGTTACAGGAATGTCATGACTACACTGTAAGAGGATAGAAGCAGCATTAATGAGTTTAACTGTCATCATTCTAAGGACAATTAAAAAAAAAGAAAAAATCAAGAAAATCTCTAAGTAAGAAAATATAAAAGTTTATCCAAAAGTGAATTTCCATACTAGATTTTCTTCAGTAATAATCTGGTCAACACATTAGATGATTAGTCTAATTCAAAATGGAAATTCTTCTCATTGCAGAAAAGCTATCAAACTTATCAAAACCTCATACATCTTCACGTGCTAGGACACCTTATATCTGCAAATGAGCACAGTCATCAATCACCAGGATAAACTGAAATTATTGTTTTAATTTCTAATACTTCTGCATTTCTTTGAGATCACTAATTGATTAACAAATTTCACCACAACAGGAAAAATCATGCCTGCTAGCATGAACAGTGACAGCAAATTAAGTTTTCCTTCTGAACCTAGAAGCTACAGAAGTAGTCTGATGTTTTCTTTCACAATGATCATAAAAGGACCCAAGACTGGTTTTTTGGGTTGTTTGTTTGGTGGTTTTTTTTGGCAGGGGGGGTGGGGTGGAGTTTGGGGAAATTCTGTTTCGTTCTTTGTTTTTCCTTATACAACTCAGGAGGACTTCTCTGAGGAACACCGTCCTTCTTAGAGCACATGTTCCTAATTGAAATGTATACACAACTTCTAAAAGCTGACCCAGACTTTTTAGTAGGGAGAATTTAGAAATTAATCACTGAAAACCTACTCAAGCCACAGAAAGCAGAAACAATAATATTACATGAAATTCATCACAGTCTTGTTTAGCTCAACAATCTTAAAGAGTATTTGGAAGAAAAAAAAAGCAGCACTGCAGTAGAGTCTGACTGACAGAACAATTTTTGCCCTTGAATTAGTTCAATACTAGCAAATAACACATATTTTGATATACAATAGGAAACTTTAAATGTTTTATTGATCCCATTATCTGGCATACCATGTTGATGATATTTATTCATATCTGCTCCAAAAATAGGTTAATGTTAGTAAAAATGACAATCTTTCAAAACTGTAGCAACAGTGTATTACCTTAGTAACTATTTTCCATTACAGCTCCTGAATCAGCTGTCAAAAATATTGATAAATTTTCAATATTTGGAACAATTTTTAAGTCCTCTAATTATCAAACATAAAGTAACATTAACTACAATTCATGTCCTACTTCACTGACTCCTAAGTTTTTCAACAAACAAAATATGAAAAGACTGTATTTTCCCTTTCGATTATTCTTATGGAGTGCAGCCTTTTCATTCGTTTCTAATGCTTAGGTGCCTAGCTGGTAGCTCCAAGTGTTAAATCAGTTGCTAATTCCCTAATCACATGCCTTTCTCTCAATCGCTTTTGCTAAGTAGCATTTGCATTTAATTAAGTACATCTTAATTAGTTGATGGTTAATATTCTTGAAGTAATTTTCTTCTAAGAAGCCTAAGTAGAAATGGCACTGATTTCAATGAAGACAAATACATTGGTTACTCACATCTGTTCATTATGCAAAAATAACAGAAAGTTGGTCTAATAGTTTAATGATATGTAAACATTGCAGGATTGTAAACTATTTGATTTGGTGGTTTGCGTGTGCAAATTTACTGTGGGCTTGGTTTCAGTGTAGTATCATACAGTCTATTCCTTACTGAAAGAAAAATGGTAAACATGATACTTTGGTTACTTACTCAAAAACCCCATTGTGAATCTCACAAACATGTATATTTCTATTTTTTTAAAAATTATTATTATTAACAAGAAACTTGAGAGCACAAGCACATGATCTTATTTACAACTTTACCTTTCCTGTACAGGCAAACCAGTGACATATAGAAAAGACCACAGAACTGCTGCCCTTTCCCTATGCAAATACTGGAAGATACATACACCTTTTAAAATAAAACACTAAATCTTAAAATGTGATATTGACTTTTTTAAAGCGGACATTTGCAATGACAAGTGACTAGCAATGACAAGAAGTAATATAATACAAAAGGAAAATAGCTGGAGCTTAGAAACCCACCATATCCAGCGTTTTTCCAATCAGAGATAACAGCATCTTAACACACTTAAGAAAAAATCATGATGGTTTTATTGTTTTCTCTTTCTTAATGAGTTGAAACACCACATTTTACAAGCAATAACTTCTTGTTAATAGTTATATGCAAATTTCTTCTATATTCACCCTATGGGAAAAATAATTCTGATGAGTGGGATGACACTGGCTGCAAGAACTCCAACATTCATGCAGATAATTTCAAAAATAGTACCCGAACATTTCAGCTCCTTTGCTGTATCCAGACGAGTAAATGAGCTTGGTTAGAGCTTACAGGGCAGCAGGTGTTTGCTAACCTTTCCCACAACACAGCATATTACCAACTTTGTAAAAAAAAGGCAGGAGCAGGTAACACTACAAGTGATCTGTAGGAAAGCTGAAGGATGTGAAAGCCATTCTGCTCCAGAAGTAAGACAGTTCTGGTTACAAGGTTTCTTCTCTGTCCTTAAATTCATCCAAATTTTCAATCATGCAAATTTCAAGAAAAGTGAGTCAGTAATAAAAATCCAGGTCAGTATTTCTTAAACATCAGGTAAATAACACGCTATATACAGCATGCACCATATACAAAACAGTTACAGGAATAACCAAAATAACACTCCATACCTTGAAATGAAATAAAAGGAAATAAAATAAACAACACTCCATACTTTGAAATGAAGTAAAGGGAAAACTCTGACACAAAAATTAAGAACATATTTTAAAAATGGGTATTTCCTGCTATAATTGCTTCAGATGGAAAAACATCTTTGCAGATTCTTCAGTAGTAACGCAAAAATAGAGGTTAAACACAATGAACTAGCACCTTCAGATACAATATTAATGCTTCCAGTAATCCCATTGTTATGTCTGGTAATAACAGAACATATGTACCTCCATCTATCAGGATTACAGTCATATAGACAGAGTCCAAATTTGCCAGACACATATAAAACCAGGGAAAAAAATAGTATTTCTTTACGCAAATAATATATTTTTACTTAAAATTCAGTGACATTTGGTCAGATTAAACAACATGAAGAAATAGTGCCACATAACAATGCTAAAATAGAAATATACAGAAAACTGAGGAAAAAAAAAAAACAACCCAAAATACCAAAACCATGAAACATCATGCTGGTTTTTTTTTTTCTTTTTTATTTTTTTTTCCTCATGAAATGGAAAATCTTATTTGGGTTTGACTTCTTTACTCAATGCGATGGAGAAAAGTGAAAAAAAAACCTGTTCTCTTTTTGCCATCTTAAAATTTGTGGTAACCACTTTGAAACTTTACCTCTTATTCCTTTATGTCCTTTCTAAATTTTCACCGTATTTTGCCAGATTTATTCAGGTTGAATACTTGAGTTCACGTAGGAAGTATTGAAATTTTTTTTCCAATTCTTCCTGTATTTCTAAGTGGTGAAGGTGATGACAGCCACAGTATCAGTTACTCTAAGCATACAGCAGTCACTTGGCTAACAGTGAGGGTCTCAGTTAGAAAGAAAAAAAAAATTGAAAAAGAAATAGATATGTAGATGGGATAAGTTCCTTCACTACACAGACAAAGGCATACTGAGGGTGTCTTGTAGCACTAACTGGCTTAAAAAGTAACACAGCCTTTTTATCTCTGACACAACTCTGTAAGTTACTGAGTGCGTATTTTGTATTATGCATCAAAGACTAATGGAAAACTCTTCTTACAGATGATACTTCTTTGATTCCTCAGTACTTCTGATAGCACTGAATATTCGACAGCATGAAATAGGCTGTATATGAACTACTAAAGTCAGTGTCTCTGAAAAAGCCTGACCTAAACAGGGATACTGAAGAATTAATCCAAATTAATTAAACTGGGACTTTGAAGGAGATTAGTTAAACTGTATTAACATTTTGTATGGCTACCCTTATTCATAATGAAACAGAAAATTCTTGACAAATAGAATTAAAACCACTTTAACTTTAAATAAGAGGATTCACAGACACATTTAATATAGTTTAAGTAATTATTTTGCAGTTAATTTGGATCAACTTTGAAAAGTGTCTTCATGCAAATAGGCAAAGTTAACAAAAACTGAAACATGATATGTCTTTTGCTGAAAATCTCCTATTCTTTTAACTTGATGCTATAGTGGACTTGTACCACAGGAATAGAAGTTCAATAATTCTAATAAAGACTCCTGCAGAGTACCCAAACACTGCCTAACAACAGGAGTAAAATTTTCCTACTGCTTGACAGGTAGTTGAAGCATTTTCATGGTTCATTTGCTAATGTAGTCTTACTGAGAATGATAAGGAACAGAGAATACAAGTGTATTGATCATAACCAAGCACAGTTGCCTTCCAGTGTCAAATAAGCCAATCAAATGTCATCTTGATATGAAAGAAAAAATAAGTTTGATGACAGGCTATGGTCCCATTGAGAATAAAATCAATATCAGTCATGGGACCAAGTGGGATCAATATGTCAAACCAATAGGCCATTTTAGCAGGATGGGGAAAGGAGGGGAAAAGTGCTGACAGAGCTATAAGGAAAAAAGAGGACAGTGCGAACCTCAAGGATGAGATCACTTGAAAACTCACACTGCATTTCTGAAAACACTTGTCAAAAGCACCAAGTCACCTTAAAAAGATATAGCTAGTTCCAAAATCAACAGAGCATTCCCATAAACTTTTCCCAATCAAGCCACAATTCATATAGTGACAAATTTATATACAAGTATGACTTCCAGGATTAAAAGGACTAAAAATACTTCCTCTATTTTTAAAAAAAATGTTACAGAAGTTCTACTGTATTTAAAAGGGACCTTAGAAATACTGATGGTGTTATTTGAATATTGGTAACAGTAGGATTTAAAATATATTGATTTGAAAATGCAACATGTATTTATTGCAATGTGTCTTTTTGATTATTTAAGAAACAACATGTTTTATTAACCACTGGAAATTATTATATTAATTTTTCACTGCTGAGTATTCTCAGCAAATTTTTATCTTCATCGTATATGGACACATAGACTGTTGTAGCCTTTTAAAAGGTTTCACAGGTATCTTATTTTAAGTGCCGTTTTTTGCATTTCCCCCTCTCATCCAACAAGGTCAAAAAAACCTGGAGAACAAATTCTGGAAGGATAAGAGAATGTCAATGACTTCAAACCAGTTTGATTAGAGAAGATATTTCTGATGTGCTGATCTGAACTGGATTAACATTCAGGGATATGAGTCAGGAATAGAAGCATAAAAAGAAAATAATAGCCAAGAAAAACAGTAGCATAAAAACAATGTGACAGTTCCACTAATGTCAGTAGAATGACAGTGCTCGCCACAATCCTTTCAACAATTCCCTACACTGAGGTACTAATCTGCATATGTTCAGCAGCTACCTTAAATGGCCTGGTTTTTCAAGAAACAAGACTTTCATAAACTTTAGGCTTCTCATTTTAAGCATAAACATTATCTTTGGTTAATAAATTTATACATTTGAGCTAAAAAACTCCAAAAAGTTGCATCATAAATGGGTTCGTATATACTTCAGCAGTGCAGGATTTTCCTAGAATTTGGCCACCAACAGAGCAACATTATTCTTCTCTGTAATGCAAAAGCTTACCTCACAGATGAAGAGAATGATTAATGGTCTGGTCCTGACAGAATATTAAATGAATTTTTCAGTTGGTCAATTATCTAGTATTTCACTTCTATACTGTGAATTTGCAGCAAGTTTACAGCTGTGTGTTCATATACATTGGCATACCTCTTGCCACACAAAGACACATGTAACTCAAAAGGGGGTTTAAGGGAGTAAGAAAAATTATTTTATATGGCAAAAAGTGATTGCAAACATTTTCTTTGTATTATTCATCCAGCTGAAGCTAGTAGAGTTGTCACTCTCTATGTAATCTGACAGCTCAATTAAATCACAGTTAAAACATAGGACCCAAGAGGTGTAAGAGAGATCACTGCCACTGTCATGTTTACACATTTCTGAGAAATGGTTTTTAAATTAATTTCATGGATGCTTTTGTCTGTGTCCTACTATTGGCAGATAAAATGCAGTCTTTGGAGAACATCTTTTTATCCATCTTGCAATGAATATCTTCTCATCATTATGAGTGGAAGGCACAGTATGCCTTTAGGGAGCTCAGACTGTGAATTAATCTTCTCTTTTGGAAACATTTTCGTAGCTGATTCCTCTCCAGAAGACTAAACTAACCCATTCTTTTGACTTTTTCTTTCTCCTAGCCTCTAAGTGTATGGATTCAGAGAAGGAGCTGTCAGGAAAGCAACTAGAGGTAAATACTGCTATATCTTATAAACTTATGCTACGGAAGGAAATAGAATAGCATTGTCACAACTAAACCAAAAACCCCAGGAACACCTCCGCAGTATAGGGATTATAGCTTTTCTACTCTGTTAATAAGTTATGCAAGGTAATGTCCTAAAGTCGCAGAGGTCTGAGAGATTTCACTGTAGATTGACACCTACTCAGAGAAATCCATTGTACCCTGAAAACAGGGCTCCCTTTCAATACTGGTTTTCTAGAAGATTCCCACAATATAACAGATGCTTCTAGCTAATGTAATCTTTCTTTTCCCCCTCTTTAAATAAAAACCCCTCAATTCTGAGACATCCAGAGCAAGAGATTCCATGTAGTTTCTGCTTAATACTGTTTCTCTGGAAAACACTCGTGCAGCAATTTGCTATTCATAAAATAGTATCAGTACCAATAAAAGGATGTCTAAATAAAATTAGACAAAACATCTGATAATTCCTAGGGCAAGATTTACATACTTAATCCACAAGTTACCCCTAAAACTGTACCAAGAAACCAAACAGTAAATGCCAAAATGAAAGCTGACTTTGTATAATGCAGGTTTTTTAAACTGTATAATAACGTGCTAATTATTTTTCCACTGGGTCCCTTCCTCCTTCAGTTTACAGATTGGAAACTTCTTAATGGGGAGCTATTTGATATTTTTAGTTTTATTCTCCTTGTTCAAGTCATGATCCTATGTTTTATTTACAACATGTTAATTAAAAGTGTTATTAAAACGGAATTGGCATTTTTCCTAAGATCTTTCTGTCATGACTATCAGATGCTCACTAGCACAGAGTTATTTTCAGAACACTGAAGATGTGGTGGGTCAGCATTATTTGTATTTTGCTGATGCTGAACAAAAGCAGAGCAAAATTAAACCCTGAAGAATAGGACAACTAAGGTTAGTTGTTTCACAGACATTGCATTCATTACTACAAAATGCCCACTTAATCACCAAAGGAGTTACACCTGTCTCACAAATAAGTGGCAGATTCTGTGGAGAAAAGGTCATGTTGGCACAATGAAATAATTACATTCTTCCTTCTGATGTATTCACATAAGGACCAGACAAACTTAATTTCCTAATATTTGAGGGCTTGCCTTTGAAAATAAAACCAGAAATTTTTGATGTAATAATTCTTTCCAGTTTTCTAGTTTAACACAGAAGTCAAATGATAAATAGCATTTCTGCCATGGGTGTTGCACTGATGCTGGAAACTGCTGCTTTGTCTGGTGATCTCATAAGACAAAAGCAGCAGACTTAAATTCACTGCATTCCTGCCCTAGAAGTTATGAATTTTCTTTTTTTTCCCATTCTCTGGCTTATTTTCCAGCCTTATTCTCTTCAGACAATAATCCTAGTCTATCACCTCACTGTCCTTTCCACCCAGCACTGCCAAATTCTTTCCAGCTGCTTGTCAAAACCTCCCATGGGCTGACCCTTAGAGATTAAATCCCTCACCAAATTCATTCCTAATGCTTGTCATATAGAGACATTTTATAACTGTGAGTTCTTTACTTGGTCTAAGGAAATTGCCCTGGAGGAAACCATGGCCAAATCCTACTTTTCCCCAGCTTTCAAACTAATTGTTTGGCCAGAATAATTTTTGTCCTCTCATCTTGCCTTTTTCACCAAGTCCCAGGTACAAATCTCTATTTCCTCTGTTGGGGTTGTGGCTACATAGAGTTAAAAACGACCTGCATTCCAGAATCTGAAAGAGATCACTGGGAACACTGGAGAGGCCAGTATCAACTAATTACCTTGATTTTGAGCAATCATTGTGTTTGAGCATGTTTTAGTTTGAAATTTCTTAAGTATTCAGTGAAAATGCTGCCTGAGCTGTGCACAGGAGATGCAAGAATTACAAAATGTCACGTACCATCTTAAGGCTTTAATTGGCCACTAGGACAGTTGTGAAATCAAGCATTTTTTTAGCAGATAAGAGTGATTTATTTATTAAGTAATCAGTACTCAATACAAATTATGATCTGTGAGAAAGGTCAGACAATCAGCTGCTGTAGGCTGGAAGTACTGAGAGTAAAATTCTTATTTGTTCTGTCTCAACATGATTAGCTCATGATGATGGCTTTATCCTCACCATTTATCAACACAGTGGTTTCACAGCTTTGAAATTTGATAACATTTATTCAGAAAATGGACCATAAGTATGCAGTCTGTTGTAAAATACAAATAGGCCTGTATAACATTTTCTCAGATGCAAAACTGACTCCCACCAAACCTAGTGAGAATATATGTCTTAGAACATTTTATCATAAAGATAAATGACTAGTGCTATGTCATATAATCTTCTGAGAAAGTGGTACTTAATGTATAGCTATGTAACATTATTTTTATTTATAACAGAATTAGATATCAAATTATCTCTTCCAAATATATCTTGTAAAAATATTTCAAATATTTTCTGGGTATGTTCTAGGGAATTAACAAGTTGACACACAAATCCAAAACCAAAGGAGTTCAATAGAGTTCTAGAAATCCTGTTTCATAATCCATTTATATCTCCCTGACCCCCTTTTTCTTTCTTGTTTCATTATAGCACAATTTGAAGTGATAAACGGAAAAACTGGAACAACATTAAATTGACCTTAGCAAAAAAATCCCAATTGTTATGTAGTGTACCTACAATTATCCTTCTCTGTCCCTCTCCTTCTTTACATGGTGAAGCTTGGAGTCTAATCAGAACTGGGTTCCTGCATTGCTGAATATCACATAAATCAAAATGTATGCACCAAAAATGCATACATCCCTCCCTTCTAATTTAGTCACATACAGTTCTTGTAATATCCCACTGGCTGTGCAGTCAAAAACAAAAGAAAGTTACTAAGAATATGGAGCACATGAAGCATTGCACTCTCACAAATATATTTTCAAAATATTTGCACTTTTCACTCCAACAACCTCTACTCCTAGAAGTCCAAAAAATTTTACAAGAATGCTGCATTACAGTTCAGAAGTAAACAGGTCGAAATATACCAAACTTGCCTGACCAAACAGTCACATCATGATCTATGACACCAGAAAAACATTTTGGCAATTAAGTTTTATCTTAAATATACTCCTTTTATCTTAAATATACTATTTATGGACATTAATGACTCATTGGGCATTGTCCATACCAAGTGCAATTCTGTCTTCAAAAATACATCATAAATTTGAAAAAAGGGTCTACTGCACTGTCATAAGTGGTAATTGTTTACTGGACTATGCAGATGGAACACTGGTTTTCCTTTATTTATCTCTTTAACTGAAATCACCACATCAAATTGCAGGCAAAATATTAAAGACATGGAAAAAAAAGTTTTGTATTTAATTATTTCCATATAATTAAATTACAACATATTACATAAATACTAGAAGAGTCCATTCTTTTATGAAGCTCAGTAGTGATGTCACTCTCCTAATATCAAGATGAGGGACAAAAAAAAAATTGGTGTCATCAATTAAATGCGACTTTTTATTGACAGGAGTTATCAATAATCAAACTATTCTGAGACTTCAATGAGATAGTTTAAGCTGTATACAGCGCTGTTGTTTTTCCTTATATTTCTTTATATTAAGTAAAACAAATCTCATTAAAAATAAAAGCCTTAAAAATTCAGTGAAACATGAGAGTGTCACTTTTAAGTCCTTTAATTTCACTGTATTTTACCCTCATTAATAAATTCTTAAATATACCAAGCATCCTAGAAACATATTCAATAGTTCCTTATGTTAGCAGAGAAATTAAAGGAAAGGAAAGAAGGAAGGACTTGGGTACAGGTTTCATAGTCTATGTGTTTACAGTGAGGAACAAAATATGCATCTGACAATTGATTTAAATGCCTCAGATGGTCATCCAAAAAGCTGTCAGCAGAAAAGAACACTCTAAAACAATGCTGCTATGATATTAGCTAGGGAACAAATATTGGAAAATGATGAGTAATGCCAATATAGCCAGGTTCCTGTAAGCATAAGGCACTATGAACTCAAAGGAAGTGTCATCAGCTACTGTATTTTTCTGCTAATTGACTGCTGAGCATTGACCAGATTTTGATCTGGGTTTTCTTACAGGCATAACTGAATAATTCAATGTAATTTGAATTTGAATCTGGCTCTTCATTCTTTATAAAGAACTAAGTCATCAAGTGACACAAAGTGGTATTTTCTTTTCTAAATAATCAACACAAAATCCAACAAGTCTGATGGTTTCTTCATTCAATGAATAAAGCTGCACAATAGAAACGCCAGAAAAGTGGTTTCTTTACATGTGGGCACACCTAAAAAATACCTATGCTCAGGTCCATTGAATCTCTGATTGTTTCCCATCATGAAAACAAATGACAACCAGAAGACTAACCAGTTAGCATTTGATTCAAACCATAAATATATAGAAAGACCCAATTCTTAAACCAGCCAAAATATTTTCTAAAAAAATTGTTGCACTGACCAAACTTCAGTTTTTCCTGAAATTTATTCTACCTATTTCATTTGCTGCTTATTGTAAGATGATATAAAGCCACAACCAAAAAATTAAGGAAGGAAATTGAGATATGGAACAGGAAATTATAGAAGAAAATATATACTAGACAAAGAAATGTTGTAAGTTTTACTTTAAAGTAAAACGCAACAAAAATAAGAAAGGTACATAAAAAAGAAATATTTCTAACTCTTGAGAAAAACAACAAGGCAAATAAAACATGGGATGTTTTATTACTGAAGTATGTTGTCTTCTGTTTGTCTCACTAGCTGAGAATAAATGCAGATAAAGGACAAGTGTCCTGCAAATATCCTCTGTTTCATTTTGGACAGTATGGCGTTTCAGCTCCAGACAAAATAGCAAAACAACTGTTTTGTAATGTGTCTAAACAAAACAGACTAAACTACCTCCTATATCTTTTAATTAATACCAATACCACTGCTTTGCCCCCAGTATTGCAAAACTGGTAAAATCCTCCCATTTACTTAAGAAAATACTGATATCTGTGGTGATTTGAATTTGCACTTCAGGCTCAAAACCACCAGACCTGTGTCACCCATCTTTATACAGGTGCCAGAAAGGAACTTGTGGCACTCAGCCACATTAGCATGCACCTCTGCCTACACAACTTTAGCAGCAATTTTGCTACTTCAAAGAGTTGTAGGAATTTGCATATTCACAAAGAGCCTTGATGGTGCCATGACTCCCTCTTCCAAGGCAAGTTACGTCCAGCAGTGAGGCAGAAGACGGAAACAAGTTCACTCCTGTCTGTTCACAACAATTATCGAGCACCAACAAGATCCAGAAGAAATCTGCACTTCGAAAGTGAGCTCTGTTTTGTCCAGAGTAACAAATGCAGCAGTACAAAGCCCAGTATACTGTAAAGGCTGTAAACCAATTTATTATTTACAAATTCTTAGAAAATGAGCAATTCATTTCAGATGACTGTGTGAGAAACTGAAGTATGCTACAGCAAATGCCAATACCTGAACTACAGCCTTCAGCCCAAAGACATCAGTAGCTAAAATTGCAGATTTTTTGTCAGAAATTATTTTTGTTAGAAATTGTTTTTCCTCATTGTCATACGAGTGGCACTAATATGTCTGTTAGCAAAGTGGAGAAGCAGCCAGCTTTCCCACTATGGACTTAAATAACACAGAAGTATTTTTGAAACTATATTCTTCATAGACTGTCATAGGTACAGAGAAATAGAGCAAATTCATGTGTTCTAAAATTACTCTTCTGAGTGTAAACTGTGTTAATTCACTTAATAATAGATGGTATGTACACAGGTAGGTGTGTGTGTGCATGTCTGTGTGTATGCCTTGCATATATTACCTATACAATAAAATGATGAATATCAATTTATTTTTAAAAAGTCATTTTATCATTACCAAAGTTAATCTGTATAATGAAACACCAGCAACAGTTGTCTAATTATCAAAATTATGTCTACAATGAAGGACTTCTGATCACTTTCTGTTCAGTCTGGGAGCTTCCACAACCAAAAGGTGGTGTTTTCACCTAAAAAAGTCCTTTTTAAAATTTCCTGGAAAATTTATTAAGAATATTTATTTTGAAAATGTTCTTTCCACAGTAAAAGACTGGAGTTCCACTTATATAATAAAATATATCAAAGTTCATTATAGCCTCTGCAATGACAACCTGGGGTACTGAATGTCATGTTTTTTCAGCCTGAATGAAAATTCTGATTACTGCCATCCACTGTGGAAAGACTGACAATCACAGGCCCCCAGCAATGATACAGGGGGATAACCTATTGTTTGCTCTTGTCTCAAAGGCTGTAATGACTCTTACCTAAACACCAAAATGAAAAGAAAAGCAAATTACAATTATATGAAACAACTTAACAAACACTGCTTCTTGATTCTAATTGTGAAGACAAACATCCATGTCAAGACATATTTTCCCAATTAATCATGCTTAAGATATATAGACCAATGCAACCGTGCACAGGAAGAGAAGCTACTAATCAATGTTGGGTTTATTTTGCATTGAAGCTACAGAGCTTTATCCATCTAGAGTACCGACCTTAGTCTGAAATATACACTTCCAGCCCCTTTTCATTTTATAAAGCAGAAGCCAAGGGCATAATATGCTCTTTTTTTGGATATATTTAAGTCCCTTCATTTCAACCTTCCCTATCCAGGCACTTTAAGATTTAAGATTGGCTTAATACCTAATAATAATAATAATAAGAAGAAGAAGAACTCTTGAAGAGACTGAAGATAATATTGAAGAGACTGAAGATTATATTGCCAAGCAAAGATCAGTTTAGTTTGAGTAACATTGCAATCTTATGCAATAGTTAACACTTTCCATACTGTTTCCTTTCAGGGTCACTTTCACCTGTAAAACTGAAATTAAATTCCCTGTGTGCTACTAAGATCAAAAAAATAGCAACACATGATGATTATATGATTATTATACAAATTATGTACCCTATTAACAGAGGTACATTATTTAAATGACAGTCAATGCAGTCTTCTCCAAGAAGTGCTCAAAGAACACTGAATATCACAAGTTTCTTACAATGAATATTTTAAACCATGATGTTTAGACAATGGAAGAGTAGCATTCTCCAAATTTATTTTACTGGAACTAGCCTGAAGCTGTGGGGCTTCAAGCAAAATTTGCTGGACTGCAAAGTGTTGCTCTCTTGTATTCTGCAAAGCAGAATCGAGATGCCTGCAACAGGTGTTTGGTGAAGGACACTGTGGATATTCTGCTGACTTCCAGGGTAGGAGGCCAAAGCACTAGATGGGAGCTACCTGGGAAGAGGTGGTGGTGTTTAGAAAGTATTTAAGAGTTGTCAACAGGATTTCTAGAGTGTTGGTGCTGTGGGAGGCAAAGTAATAAGATGCTTGAGCAGAGTCAGCTTGGAGGGGGAGGTTGCTGAGGTTGGTGGTTCTTTACTCTTCTACTGCATTATGCTAATTCTTTTCAGGAGAGAGTGAAGCAGAAGACACTTGACACTACTGGTGAAGTACAGAGAAGACTGTTTACTAAAAGAAGGAATTTCAAAGAAGAGCTGGGGCAATTAATTACATTACCCTCTGTTGCTTTTGCACTCCCTCAAACATAACTGAACACATATTTTTGTGATTGGATGACTGGGTAATCAGATCTTTACAAAACAAGACATAATTGCAATTTGTTTTCTCCTTTCTTTGAAGCTATGCCCACAACTCTTTAATCTTAAAGATTGACAGGCTGAACCTTGACTTCTCACTCTTTCTGAGGCAGATTACTGATACAGGCAATGTATAAGGCCATGTATTTACAACAATATATAATGCCATGTAATTCAGAAAGAGAGATAAAAACAAATACTGGGAATAAAAGAGTTAAACACAAGTCTTTGAAGTCAAATTTGGACAAAACCAAATCCCATGAAGTACCAAGAGCAAAACCTGAGTTTCAACAGAAAAATGTCATATGCATAAAAGACATCTCAAAGTTTAATGACTCAATTGTATGCTCCAAATTTACAATATTTTAGTCAATATAAATTACTTTATTACAGTTTAGAAAGAAATCAATTGAGATGCGTGAGAAAACACAATTCCTCAAAATAAAGGTAAGCCAAACTAACCCAATCTAGTAAAGCAAAAGAAATAATTTCCTTGTTTTACAAAATTTTTATAAGTGTCTTCACAATTATTCCAGAAAACATACCATATTCTGTAAAACATACCATATTCTGTAAAACATACCTTTATTTAGGATGAAAAGCCATTTTTGATCTGAAAGTGTATACAAAGTGTATACAAAAACCCCTGCAAATAGTTTCCATTTTGTTCCCAAGAAATTATTAAATTGCAACGGGAAATTTTTTGAGTTAAGGGCATAAAACATGGTAGATTGAATATTGCAATTCTAGGCTAATCTCTTTCTGAGCTGTAAAAATGGTTACTAGTTCTCTTAGGTGCAGAAAAATAAATCTTGCATTCTAACTCTAAGCATTTCAATTTAAACCCCAAAACTCAATTACAACTGAAAGTCTTCAGCACGAAAGATCAAGATTTAAATATCTCTATAATCAGTTCTTATTACTTCTGACTGATTTAATTTCAAAATATTCTGTGCAGCTGTTAACACTCATCAGAGGTGTCCTCTTACTTAATCCTCTGTTGGAAGTTAGAAGCTGCTTACCATACTACACTGCAGTCAATACAATTATTTTAATTTATATGCTGCTCTAGACTATAATATTTCTAATGAATAAGGACTATTCTCACAACAGTAATTTATTAATCTTCAGTAGATTAAAGTATTCTGTAAGCAGCTTTCAAAATTGGCTTTTATGACTATGTCATGCAAGATCTGTTTTGTATCACAGAAGATAATTGAATAATGGTGGTATTTTTTTTGACCTTTTGAAGAAGCAAGACAGCTTTGACTGTCAAACCAACTCCATAGCACACATCAAACCATCCTTTTTAATAAACACATTATTATTTTTCTTCCAGCTATGCTTACTGCAATGCATCTTACTTTGCTCATATTTTATTTGTTTCTGGGCTCAGAGGATCAGCTTTGTTAGTGGGATTACATCAGTGAATTCAGTCAAGCCACTGCAGGCATGAATCTGATCTGGTAAACAATACATGTTTTCTATTTAATTTTCTCTAAGTCACTTTGTGAAGCTTTGAAAACCTACACAGTGCAGGTTGAAGGAGCTCGGTCCTAGAGCAACTAGAGGTCTTACCCTTCCTCTCTAGTATTAATGGACATTTATCTCTATTCCAGGCAGCTTGTTTTTAAGGATCAAGAAAGCTTAGAACAAAAACTGATGCCCTTTTGGACTACATTTTAGTATTTTCACTCTAGCTGGTGTGGACTGTAGGAAGAAGCATCCATCTTACCATCGCTGTTGACGCAGACGACAACAGGAACCTGTGTCCCAGGGCCACATGGCTTTTCATTGTCAGGAATGCATTCCTCCAGTCCTGTGATTCTCCAGTCATAGCAAGAGGGCTCTTCACATGGGATGGCTTCTAACAGGTGAGGGCAGTTTCCTGTTCCTCCTGTAGGCTCATTGGTGATGCGACGTTTCCTTAGTTTAAAGCCTGAAATGTCCATGAAAATAACAATGTAATTCTAAAATGTGAAGTGAAGCACCTTCTGTATCTGTCTACGCCTGAGTGAACAGTTCTGTATCTCTTCTCTGTAAAACATACCACAAACACTCAGCAGAAGAATGCATTTTAGATAATTGGGTAGAACTAATTAAAGAAGGTCTAGAGTCCTTCTTTGATTTCAATGTTTTGAGCCTCCTCAGGAGGCTTTATCTTAAATCCCTGTTTATCATAGTCATGCATACTCCAGGAAGGAGACAGGGTCATTTCTTGAGCATCACTCTTGCAAGATCCATCTCATTTCATAAATCTTGACTACATTGCTGGGTTACCATTTCTCAAATATGTTGTTTGTTTTCTTCTCAGGTATGTTCCAACAGGAATGGATTATCAGGTAAAATCAGCTTATAAACACTTCCTTTCCCCTCCAACCCTCCAAAATAAAATGTCAGAATAAAAAGACAACCTTGTGAGAAAAAGAAAAGCATGGAAATAAACTCAAGTCCTATGAATTATATTTCAGTAATAAACATCACAGTATTCCTTGCAAGCATTTAAAAATTTCCTTAAGGCTACCTAAACTCATTTTGGAATGGAGAAACTGATGGGCCTTTTCGCACTGTGTCATTTACCAGGTCAATGCCAATGACCAAAAGCAACCCCCTCTCTCCTTTCAGGATGGCCCATTGAAAAAAACAGACTAAATACACTCAGAACAACCCAACCAAAATGAATGGACTTTCTCTTCTCATATCTTTTCACAGTCTCTTTTGTTTTATATCAGTATTCAGGCAAGTTAGTAATATTCAGATATTTTTTATAAAATACTTCATATAACTATGTCAGTTCTACCAGGACACAAACTAAACAGGAGAGTTTTCAAACACACATATGCAAGAACTGATTCTTTGAAGACATGCCTCTTAATTCAATTATAGTAACTATTTACTTTAAAAATACATTTCTATTTATCTTCAGTTGCTGTTCGTTTTCTTTTTTCCTAAATTGAAGAGTTCAGCCAAATTATGTGCAAAAGGTTTAGTAAGCCTGACACAAAAGGCTGATATAATTTCAAAAATAAAGGACTCCAATATCCACAGCAACAACGGATGCAAATGATCTTGAAATACGTAGATATGCTGCGAAAAGTGGGAGTGCTCATGCAATTTTCACATCATTCTCTCAAAGGAACTGTCAACGCAATTATAAAATAAAATGCTAGAATTTCCAGATAAGAAGAAAACATTGGCAGTTGAGAAAAGATCCCTGCTCATGTGTGCAGGAATAAAGGCGTGCACAAAGTACATACTAATGTATTTCTATTAGACGGATGTCCAAATCAGTCTCACAAACCTAAACTTTACCCTGAAAATGTAGCAAATCTTTCAGTGGTGGAACAGCAACAGAAATAACAGGCTACTTGATAGCTGTACTCAGAGAAACTTAATCCAATAGATTCACACACTGAACTGCTTTTTCCTTGTTGAACTGATCAAGGTTGGGTTCCACAAAACAGCTTTGTAAAACCTGTATTATTGCTGCCCAGACAGAACTGTAGCCATCAGTATGCCAGAAAGATCCAGCTAAGCAAACATAGTAAACACAGTTGCTCCTTCCAGTGGACATATATAGCTGCCCTTCTTTATGACTGTTTTCAATGAAGAAACCAAGTCTGTATTCCCAACTTTTATCAGATAATCACTTTGCAGTATTGACTAGGCAAGTTTTTCTCATTTACAGCCAAAAATCCACAGACTTCTAACATGAGGTCCCTGTCACTGTATTCTTGCTTTCCTATTTTTTTGATCAGGTTACTCCAATCTGTTCTGCATGGCAGGAAGTTGTAAAACGTGCTGAAATTAAAACCAGCACGTATGTCATAAGTAAAACAGCATCACATATCAACAGTGAATGGTGACATCTCTTTGCCAGACCATGCTTTACAGTCTAATGATGAATTTTTAAGCTATTACTGAATTGTAAATCTTTGAATGCCTTGTATGCTACACACCTCAAAGGAGGCTTCTGTCTTCCGTTTGAGACAGTGCACAGTTTTGGAACTGTGATTTGAAGACACAAATTGTATCCCTTTCAATCTGAGAGGAAGTTTTGAAACTGGAATTGACTTGTAAAAACCTAAATTGATCTTGAGAGTCTAGTAAACCAGCTACATTTTTGCTACCTTTGGTGTAACAGTGATGTCAAATGTAGTCCTAATTCAATTACTTTCTTTTCAGGTCCAGAGGCACCAGATATACACTTCTTGGTACAGAATCTTGTGTGCTTGCATAACCCAGTGACTTAGGGAAACGGTAAATATCACCATTAAAAGGCTCTGCTGAATTTTTACATACCCTTCTTGGCCTGAGGGTCATCACAGCTTTCATAGGTGCATGGTCCCCAGGCTGACCACGCCGAGGTCTCGCACTCTGTAGGACAGGGAACATGGCACAGCTGGGAGGTGCTGGGAAGAGGTCCTGTACACAGTTTACGGTCTACTGGCCTTGAAGCTGTCAAAACAAAGTTAAAATATTTCTCTTATTTCATGGGTCATGATCTGCAGCTCTAGTCAGATAGAACTATCCTTCAGTCAGAAAGGCTGCTATTTCATCGTTTTAATCTGACGACATGATGAGAAAATGGCTGCCTTGAAAAAAATTGAATGGAAGTCAGTTTACTCTCTGCATGAACAAAGTCAAATCCCATTATGTGGAGATGGGAAGACGGTAGATATTGCAGCACCCACTTGGACCCAGTTCTTTCCTTTTTGGGGTAAATTACACCACAACAATTGTTCAGTTCATACTCTGCATAAATTTGGGTCCTGCTATCTCACTACTTCTTCTCTTAAGAAACTGAACAAAAAATTGCATAAACCCCTTTGCACTTGTATATGCAAGCTATATGATACTATAACTTCAAAGGCCTGGTTAATTAATATTTAAAAGATTATTTTTAAGCTTTAACCTGAAACAGCTAAAATTATGGCAAAAACATTTTTTCTTTTATTCTAAAGACCATCAAGTGCAAACTCAGCAGTAAGATTTGTGCAGCAGCAACTTTAGTTAAAGACTTTGTTTCAGCTATATATATGGTTTGCATTTGCTATATATATGTCAATAAATATGTATACATAATGTACTCATGTAGTTGTAAAAACTACACAAGACAATTTTTTTTTAGGTGTTATTAATCTATAGAGACACAAGTGAAGGCTGAGTCTTCTGTTCTTTAAGGATCAATAACCTGGGCCAAAATCACCCTTCTCCTTCTGTACTTTATTCTTTTGACTTTCCAGGAAATTAAAGTAACAGGACAATTCTATAAGGTGCCAGAGTAAGGCTCAGAACTCTAACTGAAAATGTACCATTTCATTGAAAGCAAGATTTTAATTCTCCTTCATAATACAGGACTTGACAAAATATTACAGTAAGCAGAGAATATCTGCTAGAAGTTTGTGACATTATTTCACTTTGGTTGATTGAGGAAACACGAAATTACTTAACTTAAAACACTCTCATTCTATTGGGCATTTTTTTCCCTTGGGGAAGTTATGCTATTAATTTTTGCCACCATTTTTGATGGAAAGACTCTCAGATTAAATAAAAACAGTATATGACAAAATGTTTTTCTGAAAGATGAGATCAATAACCACTTACAGAATGTGAAAGTAAACACCAGGCTGTTGAAGTACAGTCAAGCTTGTAGACATATGTGTATATCTTTCCATTCAGATTTTCTAAGCAAGTGATCTTTACAGTTTCCAAAAAAGCGCCCAATTCTCACTTTTTTAAGGGGAAATGGAATTAAAAATCCTCCCCCTATTCTGGTTTTAAACGTTGGTTCCTTTGGCACAGTTTTACACTGTGTTTCTCCATATAATGAAGGTGGCAGATAGTCATTTAATATTACTGCCTCTAGCTCACCAGTCTCTTGAAACAAAATAACATAAAGCCTAATATTCCAACATCAGCATAATTCTATGTTGAAATTAAATTTTATGACATATCATTGAATTTTACAGTAAGTTTGACATGCACACCTAACATGCATGATAATCAACATAATATGCATATTTGGTATAAAAAACGGATATAAGTAAACATAATTTGCCTGTTGAATTTTTATTGAAGAGTTTCTAATGAAAAAAGAAAAATGGTAAGTAACTGCTATCCATACATTTTTAACCTTGATTTAACTGGGGAATTGCCTAAGTGAGAGAGTTGAAATTAAGGGCCAATCATACCCCTGAGACACAGTCTTGTTTCAGGAAATAGAGAACGTGCTCTGAGGAATTGCATGCTTCATCTCTAGCCTTCATCATTACAAAGAACTTATCATCACACTAGTTCAGGGAATTTTACTCAGAAAAATAGCAAAGATCTTTATTAAGAAATATCACAGGCATCATATTTCATATCATAGGTATCAATAAATCTTTAAATATGTCAAAATGCTTGTCAAATGCTGCTTTTAGACCCTAAGTGATGTACAAATGCTATCTCTTATATTTTGCTTTTACAACAAAGTTCAACCACAAGACAGAAAAGTTCTATTTCAGGTTATGAAAAAAAGTTTTCATCATTGAGGACTTAAGATGTATTTCATGCAGGATCACTCACATTCTTTTTTTGAGATGACAGTAAAATAAGAAAACAGCTTTTCCTGGGCATCTTACAACCATCTTGTTCCCATGAACTTTAATTTCTTTCAGCATCACAAAATATGACTAAGCACAGGCTTTGATGCTTATTGTTTAGCAAAGACACTATGAGAGAAGATGATACTGGATGCATATATGTACAGTTTAAAACCTTGTCTGTCCTTTCAGACTCTCTTGTGTCAGCAATGAAGATTGTTCATTATTTCTTGGAATTAATTTTGAATGCCAATTAGACTGTGTGTAAATAAGATCTATGTGAAATTTGACTGAATTTTGGGCCAAAAATAAAAAGAAAAGTTATTTCATTTTGATAATCTCTCTTTCTCCTTCAATCTAACTAATAATTTAGACGCAGTTTTCAAGGAATTTCAGGTTTGAGGGTAGCAACCTAAAAACAAAAGTACTATTTAATTATCCATTCCTCAAATCATCTTCATATTAGGAAATTTTAGCTGAATATATTTTATATCCTTGGAAAACACCACCTTGAATTAGTGCATTTTAAAAACATCTGAAAAGAACACTTCTGCTATTATGCATTGGCTACATTTATCAAGTTATCAAACTCTCCATCTTTCTCTAAAAACCCTCAAGAGACCAGTGCCCAGTAACGACCAGGCTGGCAAAGAGACTGAATTTCTATGTGGCTGCATCAGTATAAGAAGACACAATCTCATATTTCTCTTTCTGGTCATTGGTCACACTGATTGTATAGCAAACAACACAAAGAAATTTCTCCAAGTACTCTCACTCAAAAATCCCCAGAAAAACTCAATCTCAAAACACATTATGACCAACAATTAAATAGCACATTTTCTTTTCATTTTCTATAATACTGAATTCTCTCATCAAAAAACATTAAATAATTCAGAACTTTATCCTCTGAGAAACAGCACAATTCCATGCATGTAAGCAGTTCCCTTGTGTTTAATAGGGCAATGAATGCATATTTGCAGATGTAGAATAAATTTATGTCCGTAAAGGAACTTTCCTCCTCTTTATTCTACATCGAGAGTTTTAAAGGTACTCGGAATAAGATGAAACAGTAAGTATCTCATATAGTAAGAGAAACTTCATGACTAAACCAGTTAAGTAGGTGAACAGAATTTAAGTCAGTGGCAAATAAATGGCAGAATGACTGTGGCTGCCTAGAAACTTGATCGCCACTGCTTAACTACTACAATCAATGCTCCATCTTCTTTCTACTGACTTGAATGATGTGAGGGATTCCGATTCAGCTAAGTATTAGAAGTTCAAATTCTTAGCAGAGGCCTAATCTGGTGTTTTAAATCTACAGAAGGGACTGGAAACAGCAGCTATGACAAAAGCTGCAAAACAATTCCCAGCGCTCAGAAGTGAGAGGAAAAGCAGTCACTAGCTAAGACAGTTTAGGAGTGGAGCAGACAACTGTTCCAGCATGCCAACTGGCTTATGAAATTCATTGCTTTGAATTTTGGCCTGTCACTTTCAAACTGATCTGAAATTTCCTGAGAACGCTCAAATCCATTTAACTATTTCAGAGCTACATAAACATGTTAATTATACACATATAGCAAACAAGGTCCCCCAAAAGGGACGTTGCCTCCTTTGCATGCTCTTAATCAAAAGGTCAGGTTGGAGGCCTTAATTTACCTACCTGTTATTTCAAAAGTGATTGATAGCAGAGGTGCAGCACTAGCCTTCGACTTGCTCTGTGACTGACTTTCTGAAATAACAGGGAAACGCCACCATGAGTATATGAGAATGGAGGTCTTTAAAGCAGCCTTACAAAGACACCATTTGCTACAACCAACAGCAAACTACCATGAGATGAAGGCGTTTCCCCACAGCATAATCTCTCTGGTGGGTGTGTGCCCTGGCTTTTTCCCATCCTCAAATTACTCACTGTTTTCTATTCTATGAGGGGAGAGAGATGGAGGATGAGCAGAGCAGCACCTCTTCTGGAAATCTGTCCCTAATGTGGAAAGAGCCCAGAGCTCCTTTTTAAACTAAGAACCACTTCACCCCCAGTTTGAGCTCCTGAAAAACTGTTCTCATGTTTATGCATCCAAAGACTAGTTACATTTTAATCAGCTTTCAGGAGCCTGCAGAGATTACCTCCTGATGGGCTCCATGTATTCCTGTCACAGTCTGATAAGGGTAAATTTCACACACGCGTAATCTGGCGAGACTTCACAGCCCACCAAAATCCTAATCATCATTCTGAACAGTAAGCTGCCACTGGTTTTATTGTTACCTCTCCTTAGCTGGGAGGTTTTTGTAGTTCACACTACAGCAGAGGAATCTAAACTTTGTTCAGCAGAGGCGATTTACTAAAAGCCCTTGGGCAGAGCTGATTTGCATAAGACAAAGAGGCTTGAAAGCTTCTTCTTGAATAAATACAGATGTGGGGCTGCAGAGCTCACAAGTCACACCCTACTGATCTGAGCAGTCACGCTGAAATGGATGTTGGCATTATCATTCCCCACAAACTCTACCTCTATGGCAAGTTTGAGAGTACCTTTAAACCACAGCAGGAACCTCACTAGTCTGCTGTTTGGCCAGCCCTTCACAAAATGTGGCATTATATAGGATTTGCATATTAATGTTGTTTTTCCTGAAGTACATTGCTGTTGTTTTTCCTGAAGTATATGGCTGCATTTTTTTTTTTGATAATAATAACAATACATGTTTGTATGAAATACGTAGAGGATAAAATATAATCAAAAAGCTAAATGCATTTAGCTTAATTCACTGATTTCTGACTCTACGGTGCTGCGTTATTATACAGAAGTAGATGTAATGTAAACTACTCAAAGGTTATTCTAAAGCATGTAGATTACCAAATGAATTAAAGATTTTGTGTGCTAAGCTACTCTCTTTTCTCTTAAGAAGCTGTACAGACTTTAACAGCTACAAGGAATAATCTCTTTTCTCTTTCAGTTAGGTAAATAAACCCATGAAATTGTATTGGCTTAAAGTCCTGAGAGCTACTTAAAAACTTGGCCAAATCAAGGAAAAAAAATCAGTTCCCTGAGAATGAAATCTAATAATATTTTTGCATTTTTCCATATTGAGCTTACATGCCAGAATTGACATATTCCATCTGCACATCAAACAGCACAAGTTCATCACCCAGATGAAGAACACACAAGAAATTTACAGTAGATGAAAAAACCAAATCTAGGACTTCTGACCGACCTTTTCATATTCTTTCTTATGGAAAGGTATCCTGCACAGGATATTTTTCAGTAGACACTAAGAAATAGTAGTTTGCAGGAATTTATATTTGGAATCTATATTTGCAGCATAGAGAATGAAATCTCTGCTACAGCAGTTACGTATTTTCATCTGAATTAAAAAATAGTAACTCACAAGGTAAGGAGGCACTCATGACAGAAGACAGTGGCTGTGAAAGAGCTCTGGTATGCTGACATGCTCTGATTTTACACTAATTTAATTGCAATTGAATCAAATTTACCTTCTTTATCCTTGAGGGTATTAAGGTAGGAGAGGAGGTTTTCATTAGCTTGCACACAGTACACCTCCCTGGTTTGAATGCCACCTCCACACAGCGCTGTCTGATTTCCTCGCCTCTTGTCTTGTTGGCTAAGGAGAGGATCGACACGGCATTCTGTCCACTCAGTGGTCCGCCAGCCATACCTGGATCAAATTTGGTTCAGTGGGTCTTTAGAAATCATGAAGTAATTTTACACAGTATTAAATTATACAAGCTGAAACACCTCAGTAACCTCAATCGTTTCATAAAAGGCCTGAGCACCACAATTTCTTGCACATAAAGGTGCATTAAATCTTGCATTTTAAATGTATGGACACTTATTTGGATTATTTAATTTTTAAAATAATTTCTCTTTAGGAGGATCTTTTCTGTTCAATTCCTGAAACATACTAACTTGATATACAGAGACATTTAGTCCCTGTTCAGATAAGTAAACTTCAAGATTGTGACTCTCAGCATTTGTTTAGAGCTTGCAAAATACAAAAATGCAAAATGCAAAATACAAAAGAGATGCGAATGCTGAGAAACATAAGAGCCAGAAAATGAGGGAAAAATCTCACAACTCCCCCCCCCCCCCCCCCCCCCCCCCCCCAATAACGCAAAAGCCTATTGTTATCTTTGGTAGGAGACACAAAAGTTTCTTCTGGACACCAAGATGAAACTATAATTGCATTTTTTATTATGACTACAGAAAAACTTTTCAGAGGGTTATTTTTTTCACAGTTAAAAGGATGATCGTTCTGCAGTACTGAAGCGCCCCTGCTGGGTACTGATGAATGATGAGAAGCTGGAAGCTTCCTAATCAGTGAATACATAGCAAAGATCTTTGATTCACAGTTAAAACCCCAATCAGGATTATGAACTGCAAGAAAGGCCACAGAATTCCCTACCTAACAAGTACTTTAAGGCTAAATAAACAAAGTGCTTCCTAATGCAGCTGGAGATAAAGAAAGATGATATTTCAACTTTTAAATTAAAAATACATGCCACAGTCAAAGATACTTAACGTCAAGTGACCTTTCTCCAGACCTATTCTTAGTTTGATAAAGAAAAAACACAGTTGGGATTTTAATATTAATTTTGCTTAGACGATGTTTACAGCAACCTCTTGAATTGTAAAGTGCTCACTGTCATTTCTCCTAAAATTTATTTGCTGTCACTGTTAGCCTCCCCCACTTTCCATTTACCTTTGCTGTGCTGAATACAAGTCTCACTAAAATAGTCTGTTAGCTAACCGGATGTTTATCACTTGTTTTACGTGTTCAACATTTGGTCCACAAACGGACAAGAAATTCAGAAAACAATGATTCTGGTAGAAATGTTACATAGGGAATAGACCGCTGACAAATCAATACATTAATTTATTTTCATCTTGCCTGAATCTGCATATGTGCAAATATTGTCTTTTAAAAACTGAAATGAATTAATATATACTTATTATTATTCCTGTATTTAGAGAAGGAACTGGCTACACTACAATGGGAGCTATTTGCAGACTTTGAGCTTTCAAGAAATAATAGGTAGGACTCTACATTTTTTCTACAAATTTTTCCTACCTATTATTTCTTTAATAATGGTTTGGTTGATACTCCATTACCAGCCCTGTATGCTTAATTGAAATTGTTCATTTTAGCAATGGAGAACTGAAAAGAACCAACTTACGTAATGCAGGGTGCTACGCCGTCTCCTTGAGAAACACACTGCTCTGCTTCTTCTAATTGTGGGCATTCGCTTTCACTGCCAACAGGGAGCTGCTTAATGGTCCGTGATCTTGTACGATTCCCTTTAGGGGTTGTCATGTCAAAGCAGGTCTTGGAGCAGGGGGTCCATTCTGACCACTCTGACACCTGGCACTCCTTCGTGATCACACAGGACTGAAATGTGATGGGCAGCTTTTCCTGTTTGCAGAAGCTGAAATAAGAAAACGTTACAGTTTTAGCACACACATCCACAGGCAGTCACAAACTCCTACAGCAAAAGCAATGCCATTGGTTACATGAAAGTCAGTAAATATTTTCAAAGCTCTTAAGTTTTTCTCCACATTTATTTAATCCTGAAAAGTCGGCCAAAAGGCTTTTGGTGAAAGCAACACAAATCAGACAAATAAGATTTTCTATAGTAAAAAATTACCAGTATTGCCATATCAGTGATCAAAATATTGCCATATCTGTGAATAAAATTAAAATCTAAGTCTTCCTACATGTATAGAAGTATAACAGAGGAAATACAGACACTTTTCACTTCTTATCTTTTATTTTTATACTCTTTTTTTCTCTTGGAACTATGTTCCAAGTAGGGAGGATCAAAAACCAAGATGACTAAAGGTGTTTTGTGCAGAGAATAAAATACTCAATGTCATCTTCTCCTAATTTTCAGACTACAAATGGTTTAAAAACACAATGGTAAACATATTGAATGCTTGGTCACTAATAACTTACTTTGTTAATAGTTGGTATATTGACACAGTGATGTCTCATGGTTCAAACTGGAAATTATCTCTAATCTAAAGTGAAGTGTTTCCTGTTACCCATAGTACTTCCTGTTCCTTATGAAGACAATAATTTAATTTTCATCATCTATCTGATTGTTTCATTCAGATATTACATAGGTTGTCAGAAAAATTTTCTCCCTCTAAATCACTCTTCATTTTAGATTTGATAATCTAAGTAAAAACTAACATTTCTCTTTTAAAGTTTGATTCACAATTGAAAAATGAGGTATAGGGAAGGTAAACTACAGTAAACTGTAACTTTTATCTCCTTAATTACAACAGATTTTTTTTAAAATCATGCCCGGGTTGGCATAAAAATCTAGCTTCTGAAGCAGTTAACTACAGAGGAAAAATATTTACTGGTACTGCAAGTAGCACAATAAAATGCTCTGTTCAATACCAGCCCTATAAACTACACAACAAAGGTTTGCTTTTTTTTCCCTTTAAAAGGACACAAAAAACCATAGAAAAATTAATATTTTCAAGGATTTCACTGCTATACAAAATTTGGCCCTACCCATATATCCAACGTAATTTTGAACTTCCGTTTAAAAATTTTGTAATAGAACTAGGGGTACTTGATGAAACTGAGAGATTTAAAAACACAATAAATGAAAGCACTATATGCATAAGAAACAAAACCAATTCTACATCTGGCTAGCAGAAGATTCTGGTTGTGGAGACAGTGTCAGCATGTCCAAAAAGAGGCTGACAAATCTGGGAGCCATCATCCTTAATACATTTACTTTGAATATTGGAGAAATACAAAATGAATGGACTTCAAAAGACAGTCAGGTGTCATATTTTTTGGTCTTTAAAGTGCATCTCCCTCTACCACTGGAGACAATAAGGTGAAGATGCTGCTGGGCTTGACAGACCATAGGGGATTTCTCAGTAGCAGTTTTCTAATGTTCTTATTATGCCAAAGGTAGTGGTGATGGGGAAACTCTACCACTTGATAGTCAAATTTATTCTGCTTTAGAACAAAAGCTACATCCTGTTTGGGGAGAAAGACACTCAGAGTTCTTGAGAAAATTATTATTTAATAATGGGCTTTTTTGCCTACATGTAGCCCCATCTGGCATAGGACTACAATACTGTCCAAATCAATAGATCAGTTTCTGTACCTTTGACAAAACATACAGACCCATTGATCCCCCAAACACATATTTTAATGACTGGAGAAAAGATACATTGCTTACAGTTTCTAACATGGATAGTATTTGCAAATTGTTTTGTAGAACAGATGAAGTATCCTGCCCTTCTAAGTTCCCATCCAATGTGACACCTCTGAGGGCACAGTAAACCAACTTCTTCACATGCACTGTGACTGGGGCTGAGCTTAATTATAGATGCATATTGCCAGGGAACATGCACAAAATTGCCACCACAAAGTAGCTTTGGTGAGGAGGGAAGAGGTTAACTAATGATGTGTAACAGTCCATGGGCTTTGCATCTGTTTCAAAACTTATTTGGGAGAAGTATTACATGAGAAAGGCTAAGGTTTGTTTCTTATTATTTCTATATGTGGGCATGAAGAAGACCCAAACAGAATTTTACCATGTTACTATCTCCATTGTTTATTTATGACCCTTAACAAAAATAAAGCAAGAGTTAAAGGATGCCACACTTCAAATACTTACTTGTAAAATAAAATAATTTAAAATTAAACAAACAAGGATGTTCTTAAACTCTTGTAACCAGAACATAAATATTACTAGGGAGACAAGCAAGAGGTAAAGTGAGTTACCTATTTATTTCCTTACTTGCTTATTAAAACCACGCACCACTTGTAGTTCTACATAAATACCAACAAGAAACTGATACTGTAAGTCACCACTATACAACCTCTTTTCAGTTATGCATACTGTCATATTATTTTATGAGAGGGCAGAGATAATTACAATTAGAAAAACAAGAGCTGCACAAGCAAATTAGCGGCTGTTTGTTCTTTTAACACTTGATTTTCTTTGAGGAAGTTAGAGAAACCATGAGAGCTAACTGGAAATGGCCACTATCAAGTGTTTTCCTTCATAAAGCAAGCAGCAGAAGAATATGTGTTGTACTCTAATCAAGGAAGGAATACTTCAAGCTTTATTTTACCAGAAGAAACAAGCAGACTGATTCTAAATCAAAACCTGGGGATGTGTTTGTTAAACTAAATAGTTTCTTCTGTGTTTGGCACCTAATGCTACAGACTTGATCTCCACTAACAACTGAAAGCAAAGCTTACTTTCATGTAAAGCTCTCTGCACTTTTTGACGAATTTATGCATATTGTTTAGACATGTAGACTTGGGGTGAATCTTCCCACAGGATAAAAGACAAATAGGCAAGTAACACAACAGAAAATAAAACCAGACAATTAACATTGATAATGATGATACCATCCTATTCACTAGAAGCTCTGCACCAAACATCTCCATGTCCTTGATTAATGTCTAAGTACACATTATATGCAAAGTTAACCATTCAAGAAGCACAGGGAGGACACAAATTAGTTCTCACTATCAACTCATAACAGTTGTGTACAGATAATTGCTTGGAAAGCTCAAAGAAAAGCACGAGTTACATAAAAATGCTGTTTAAAGTCAACACAGCAGACTGAATACAAGAAGAAGCAGCATAGGGATAACACGTAAAGCCTGCAGCATCTTGCTCTCAATCCAGTGAATATACTCAAAGGACAATGCCCCAAGTTTTTTGGCAGGGAAGAAGGAATTATACAAATTGTGGTATGAGAAAATACCATTTCAGACAACAGTTAGATATAGTGGGGAAATGAATCTTAAGGTATAAAAGCACTTAAATGACAGTATGGAAAGAGAAAGCAATCCAAAACAAAACAAAACATCACAGGGGATGAATGGTCCCTGTTGCTATTAAGCCAACAATAAACTAAATCCTGACCTCAAAGACATAGACTAGACAAAAGAAGTAAAGAAAAAGGAAATTCTGGTTCAAAGGACAACCTACAGAACATAATTACTGCTCAACCTCTTCTGAAGACATGAGGTCAAGAATTTGTCTCTACTCACGTTCTGCAGCCTCTTTTGTGCTTTTACAGCAATAAATAAAAACTAAACATCACTTACGAATTAAAGATATGAAGGTTACACCTACGGATTTCAAAGTAATTTATGGGATAATTAAGGCTAAGACACGGGGAGAACAAAGGTTGACACATAAGCCTCAAGCAAATTACATCATGATACCTGTGTACAAATAAGCAAGTTGTGCAGTTGAAAGAACTCTCTTCAGTCAAAAATAAGCTTTAAAAGATGTGAAAAAATTAAATTAGTTAAGAGAAAAAAAATCTTTCTGAGGTATTCTAAAGATCTAATAGAGAAAGAAAAATACTTTTACAACTTAAAAAAAATCAGGAAAACTTGATTTCATATATCAATGACCTGTATGAGTGTTCACCATCTCAGTCTCAAAAGTTGCCTTTTAAGTTGTGTAGAAAAGTCTTGAAAGAGCCCACTGGAATTTCTTCCCCTACAAATTCAACTAGACAAGAAATGGGATTTCTGATAAATTTTTGCAGCTGTGCATACTGCATTCATGAAGCCAAATGCATGGTAATGCATGACAGTAAGACTGATCTCTAAATTCATGCAAGATTAATAGAAAAAATAAATAGGTTTTAAACTAGGCAGTAGGACTCTGCTGCATAAGCATATTCCATACATAACTTGCACAACTAAGAGATTTTCTGCTTTTGCTGGTGTTTCCTCTATATCAGACTGGATTAGTAATTATGAAGAAGAATTAATGAGAAAAGATGAAGAGCAGCATTAGAATGGCTGGGAGGTTCTAACTATCAACTAATAACCCATGCAGTCAGAAACCTGCCTTGGCAGTAGCAAATAGAGGGTGAAAATGGAAAGACAGCAAGTACTCAGTTACACTATCCCAAGATATGCTCTGGTTTTCCAGCAAACTATGGCTTACAGACTTCCGGAACACAAGCTGAGTCTTCGCCCTAAAAGTTAACAGTGTTCACCTCCATGAACTAATATAAATGCATCCCAAAACTAGATAAGATTTTGGTATATACATCATCTTAGAAACAATGCATTACACACCTATTTTACTAACCAATAACTGTAGATAGTCATTTTTGCATTAAAGGTACTCAGTTAATTTCATTTTCTGACTTCAGGCCTTACATAACTCTATTTTCTTTCTCTGTGAACATTTTTTAGCTTAAACACTTCTGTAAGATCCTTCCTTGATAGTCTCTTTGTTGGGTGCAAGAGTCCTCTTTCACTTGGTCTTGTTTTATTTGAATAAAGTTATATCCTGTAACTATACATCCTTTCTACTCTGGGTGCAACTTTGAGATGCAAACTCCTCTGGATTTGAGGACTGTTCAATATTCATGCTGAGGACATTCCTAAAATATCTGCACATTACTATATCTTGACAATCTATAAGTCAATGGAAATAGGAGTCACAAAAACAAGGTATTAAGGAGACACCATTTTGAAGTTCGAATTTGTGCTTTTCCTGATACACAGCTTTTCATGCTCAAATGTAATGGAGCAACAATGTGACATTTGTAATTTAAATCTAAAATCAAACAGTGAAAAACATGTCCTTTACAATAAATTCAATTAATTCACTTAGTACTGATATTTTAACAAGAACTGCTATTTATTGTTTTTGACTATAATGTAAAGTACTGGAGCCTAACTGGCGAGGTTAATGCAAGCTAAATAGTCTTTTCAAAAACTTTTGTCTGCATTATTTTGCTTCTATTCCTTTAGCATTATCAACATTCAACTTTGGTTTTCCCATTATCCATGTTCAGCTTTGATTTTCATTAATGAATTTTTCAGTTACTATACCTTACTTCATTCACTATACTCATTCTCCCAGAATTCTGAGAGATTTGTTTTTCCTCTAGCTGATTTTCCATTTGATTACAGACAGAGATTTCCATTATTCTGAAATGAATAACATGGCTAGGGTTCAGGAGATTGATGCCAACATAAACTCTTGGCACTCAGGAGGAACAAAAGACAGGGCTTTGACTGAAAAGGACTTAAATTTTTCTTTTTTTTTTTTTTTTTAATCAAAAACTGTGATTTTTTTTAATCCTGGTTGCCTATTTGAGGTAGTAGTGGATTACGCCCATGGGGTCTTGGCTCCTGTCACTCTAGACTTCTTTGTAAGTGTACCTACAGATCTGCCCAATTGCTCCAGTCCTGGCACAACTGACCTACATTCGCCACTAGTGTGGAAAGCAGACGCCCCCATATCAGAGGGTTCAGCACAGCTGGCATTATTAAGAGACACTCAACAGACATCTATACTGTCAGACAACACACACAAAACCTAGGGAAAAATGGCATTCTTCCTCCTCTTGACCCTCTCACACTAAATAGTGTCACAGTGATGAGATACCACTGCCCTCCAAGATAAGGAAGAGCTGTGGAGCCAGAATGTGTTCTATCTTCCCACCTTTTGGGAAGAAACTTCATTATTCTTTTCACAGTTCTGCTTGCATTCTCCAAAGCAAAACCCAAACAACATAATCCAGTTATGTTTTGAATAAAAAAGACTGACTGACTGACTGAGTGAATGAATTAAGAACTTTAGAGGGCTGATGAAAATGCAACCAAAAACTAGGCTGCCTGGAAGAAGCACATACTGAATAACATAAGAGGAGGTTCAGCAGTTCAGCACAAAAAGGTAGCTGCTTCTGAAGGTTTCAGATCAAAGGACAATGAACATTCTAAGGAATTCCAAAACACTTCAACAGGTTTTTTAAAAAGCTTCATCTAAATAGAAAGGAAGAAGAGCAACTACTTTCTGGAAGATTAAAAAAAAAAAACAAAAAAAAAAAAAAAACCAAAAAAAAAAGTCTACAGTGGGCTTCCTCAGACAGAAGAATTTAACCATTTCCTAGGCATAAAATCCTGCACACCGTCAAGCATCTCCCACAAATCAGCTACATGGTCACGATCTCATGAAATATTACTTCACTGAATACCATTACAAAATGGTTCTCAACCTTTACCACCAGTCACAAGATGAGAACTGCTGGCATACAAGCCCATTTCACCAAACTGGCTTGTCTGCAGAAAGACTTGGAACAATAAAAAACTACTTAGAGAACACCAAAACTATATGTTAGTTTAGCACTTTAAAACCAAAATTACACACACACACACACAAATACAGAGAAGCAGGCTTGTAAAAAGCTGCCATTTTTGACTGAAGGGCAAATTAAAACTAGAGGAATCTTTTGGGAAAGAGTCAGAAAGTAATTTTGTGTTTGAAAATAGTGATTGTAAATCACACTAAAAGAAGCCACAAGGCTGGGCAGCATCTTTGCAAGACAACCTACAGGCATGCATGAACATTGGCCCAACTCCCAAAGAATCCTCAAGGCAAAAAAAGGAATTCAAAGCAGGAGCTGAGTACAAGCATATTTTACTTTTCCCAGTGGAGAAAATATCAGCAGTTTGCTTAAAGTTTTCTTAAATCTCAGTAAATTGCTACAAGACTAGAGACTATAAGGAAGAGTTTCCAAATACTACATCTGCTTCTCATAACTGTAAACTTACAGTGAAGGAAGGGGTAAAATCTGTACCACACCACTCATTAGCATCACATCCTAGAAAAGATCAGGCTTAAACTGCTGGGAAATCTGACAACACACGGGCAGACCCACAGCCTAGATGGCCACACCCTTAACAGAACTACCTCGCAGAAATAATCTGGTTAGGTCAGAAGGTCAAATCAACCTCTGAAATATAAGGACCCATTTGTGCAATTTTCTACTTCAACTTTGAATGATCACACTCATGGGCAGGAAGCCTGAGGGAACACAGCAGTATTTATGCTGAATATTAATCCTTTGTGTTATCTGGAATTAAATCCAGATCTTAATATTGCATGTGGAACATCTTCTTGCTCTTTAATTGACCACCATGGAGCCTTAAGAGATACTCAGTATGAGTAAGGGGGATTTTGGAGTTATGGGTACAAGAATCAAGCACAATAGCTTGCTGCAACAGGCTGTTTATTTTCCATGCAGTGTTCTCCTCAGAGTTCATAGAGCTTGTTAGATGCATTAGATGCATTAACCTCTAACCATAAAATAATCAAATTAACTCTATGCCATTCTTGGACCACAGGTAAAGTTGGATTTTGTAAGAGACTGTGATAAGTATTTGGCCTAAAAAAAAGGTGTTTTCATATAAAAAAAATCAAAGTAAAAAAAAAATCTATTTAATGTGCAGGTACTAGACAGCAGGAATTATAATAGAGTGATTTAAATCCAGAGCTTTGATAACTCCCTTGAGCTACTCTGAAGATATAAAATGTCATTTGTAAAGTCTAGTCATCTTTGAGAGGTTCATTTTATGGTTGGAAACAACTTGTTTCTTTAAGGAAGTCAGTGAAAATGCAGTGCCTGTAATTTTTTGCTAGTAGAAAATTACATAGTCCTCACTCATTTTCCATACAGCTGCACTGATTAGTATTGGTCATCTTGTACATTGTTCTGAGAAACTGTTAGTACCTCCCGGTATAATGGGCCATTATAATCACACAAACAATAAGTCCACTTCTATTTATTTACAATTCCAATATTGTCCACCTAAGTGTTTTTCACAAGACTACTTTCCCATGATCCTTTCACAAGTTTAACTAATCCTACCATACAATTTTGAGATAAACAAGACCACTCAGGCTTTCTACACTACAGGAGAAGACAGAGATTACAAACAACTACTGTGTCAAGAGAAAATACATTAGGTAATATGGGAAAAGCAACAAGGGGTGCTACTATACCCAAACAAGTGTCAACAACAGCTGCTGTGGGGCTGTTGCAGATACCATGAGTGTCTGAGGAGACAAGAAAGCAAAAGTGTTCAGTGAGAGTGCTGCCTTTCACAGTGCAGTGATAGAGTGACATGCATGCACATCTCATGCTAGAGATAATTTTGAAATTGGCAGAGCAGGTTATTTGGCAAGAGTTTTCAGAGATGACTTAATTAAAGCTTTACGGAGGAATTTCCCTTTGTCAGGGGGAATTTTCATTACATAGCATTTATCAGAATTTGCTTTCGCCCGAAAAACCAGCTTTAAATAACAGGTTCACAGGGTCATCAGCAAAGAAAAAATAATCAAAATGCCAAACTTTGTGAATACATATATGCAATATTAAGATATTAAGAAATATATCACTAAAAATTATATTACTACTGTTAGTTGTGTTTCAGGCATTAGTTTAAATTTAGTCCCTGTATTGATGCTTATATTTGGCAGAATCACTGGCTCCATCACATTGTCGAGCATTTGGAAAAATGGTCAGTATTAGGAGGTGAGCAACACATTTTATTTCCAGTGGAACTGCTGAAAGCTTTAGGCACTGAAATAGCCAACCCTGCTGCTCTGGGGAGTTTTGACTTCTGTGTGTGAGTTTTGTGCATTTCCACTTTGAGGGACAATATGTCCCAGGAGGATGCTCATTTCTCCTGCTCTCACACCATCATTTTATGATGGTGTGAGAGCTGATTGAGAAAACAAGGGCATACTCTAAGTCCCAGACTATGCTTAGCAGTTTCATAAAAAACCAAAACAAAACCAAAACACAAAATATATCTAAAAAAGCAATAGAATCTATTTCATTCCCTATGGGACTCTTTACAGATTATGATATAATACCAATATAGGAAATCCAAAATTTAGAAAAATACTCCTTGATTAACATTTCTTTATTTTGCCACACTGAGGTCAATCAACATTAACTGAAAATGAGGCAGAAAATATGCATAAAAGTACAGTATAGGAGAATTTTTATTAAAGATCTCAGTGCCTAATTCAATTTACCACTGTGTAACATAATCTCTTACTAGATTGAAGCTGAAGATTCAACACTGCATTCATTCAAGGAAATAATTTATTCATTCACAGGATTTATTGCCACAAGAGATTATCAGAACATGGAGTACAACCCTCATTACATTATAGCCTATTATATTTTGCTAAGGAAGACAATTACATGTATTTGAATAAAAACTATGTATGACAAAGGCACCCAATCTTGATGCTTTGCACAGAAATATACGAATATCATACATCTAGATGACAGAACAACTGTTCACTGTATGAAAGGAGTTAAAATATGGTATGGAAAAAGGGATTGTTCATTGCTGTTTCAATTATTCAGCACGGTGTGTATGTTTCCATCTTAAATCTAGATTTGGGCATGGTATGTCAAACGTGTAGCAATACTGACAAGACACTGTCAAAACAGCAGCCTCAGTAAGATGATGAAGCAGGTACTTAGAATAGAAAGGAACTCCCATTGAATAATATTATGCATATCCAGAGAAATTACTGTCTTCACCAAAATCTCATTAAAAAACTACTGGATGCTTCTACTTTAAACTTTGTAGAAATTCTAAAGGCACAGTGGAAAATGATATGAAAGCAGTATGTTTGCATCCTGTTTCTCTAATAATAGTTTACATTTTTATTATCCCAATGCACCTAA
The DNA here is from genome assembly GCA_013401135.1 of Cettia cetti. Lineage (NCBI taxonomy): Eukaryota > Metazoa > Chordata > Aves > Passeriformes > Sylviidae > Cettia > Cettia cetti. The sequence goes on along the minus strand of VZUI01087424.1, from coordinate 99,994 downwards.
AAATTAACCCTGTAGTTTTTAGTTATCAAGAGGTTTTTCATCCAAGGTTACTTTCTTCTCCTTCCCTCTTCTCCATTTGTTACCAGAATGTGCTCTAAATAATTACAAATTAATGTATCAAGATGACTGTATACAGCTCATTATCCAAATTTGTGATATTTACAGATGCTTTGTAAGTGAAACACTTATGGCTTTTAAATCCTCACAGTATGGTGAGCTTGGAGGCTTCCTCTAAAAACAGCAGTAGAGCTGCCTTGGCACTAAAATAAAAAGCAGGGGCAGACATACATGATCTCATCTGGTCCTCAGTGACAAACAAAACAAAAGGTTGCTTATGCTCCTTCATCTCCACAACCCATCCTCTCTGCATTGCTGTTTCCATCACCTTTCTGCAGCCCATCTCCTTGCAGTTACTGTGCCCTAAACACTGCCACCTTCACACACACACCCCTTTCTGCCTGTTGCCTCATGGAGGGGCTCAAAGAAGTACAGAGAATCTCTTAAGGTTTTTTTCTAATGTGTCTAGGGATACATTGCAGGATCCAACATACTGCGCTGTTGTATTGTATGTCTGAATCCTTTTTCTGTTTGCTGACAGCATATTCCTTTGGGTGACTTGTCTGTTTTCCAAATCAATGGCATAAATAAACCAACAGGCTTATGATGGTTTGGTTTGGATTTTTTTTTTCTCCTTCACACAGTTTATAATTTATAGGAGTGAAAGTCCATCAAGTGAATGCAGACATTTGTTTTATGATTTGGAATGGGAGAATTGGGTTAAAAGGTTTCAGGACCTGGAAAGGAAAACAAAGCTACAATGCCATTCTAGGAAAGGAGATTCCCTCTCCTTGTTTTTCCTAACAATATCTTGAGTATTATTCACTCATCATTATAAATACTCAATTGGCCATTCCCAAATTCCTTAGTTTCTGGCTATTCAGCTTAACACCAGTGGCCAGTAGTGAGTATCATGACTTTGCTTTAATCAGATACACACCTTTGTGAAGTAAGATGAAAAATGAAGCATTACATATGCCAAACATCAGCAAGACAATTCAATAATTTTGGTCCTACTATCATCTCTCATGTCTCAGCTATAGTACTGGAATAAATAAAAGCTCAAACTCTCCAAAACTTGAAATTTAGTAAAGCACTGCAATGAGATCATTATGAAAACTTCTGAAAGAGTTAAATTTGTTACAAGATAAAGTTTTCTATATATTTAATAAATGCACAGAATCAGTGAGGAAGATGAAAATAATTTTAAAATAATTACTTTCTCAATTGAACAGAGGTGAAACAAATCAAAGATGATCATATGATCAAATGCATTGAGGCTAAGACAATCTGCTAAACAATTGGTTGGCGTGTCTTAAATTTTGGATTCTTTTCTGCCCCTTTATTTTGTTCCACGATTGTAATTGCATATGGTTATATTGTAACAAAGAAATAAAAGCTCTGAATATTTATAAAATTCTACTTTTTTTTCTTGAATTCTCACTTCAGGTCATTCAGGGCATAAATAATGTTCATCTTCACATACAGGTCTCTTCCAGAGCGGCACTGCCAAGAGAATATTAACCAGTTATGGGGACTGCAACTAGAGCTGGTGTGGATGGTTTCCTACTTGGTCTCCTCCATTCTTCCCCACATTCAGAGGTGTTTTGGTCCCAGACTAAGCAAAATAACATGCCATATCCAAATGATGTAGAAAAAGAAAGAAAATAGTGCAGAAATTCCTGGTTTGTTTTTTTTTTTTGTTTGTTTTGTTTTGTTTTGTTTTTTTTTAAAGGCAGTTATATCCTTGAAGAGCTGCTTTAACTACAGCCCCTTTTCCAGTCATTTGAGTTAAGGGACTCCTAGCAGTGACAGGCTGTCCCCACACTTATGGACCAGCTGCTTCAGAGGAACATGATATGCTTTGTCATTGGATTTCAAAATCTTTGCTGAAGTGCAAACATACAGGTCAAGAAGATACTCTAGTTCTGTTCCATTTTCTTACAGTTATAAATGCCTGGGCTCGAGTCCTTCCAAATTTCTCAATCTAGTGGGGTCCCAAAAAAGCATTTCAGTAAAAAGGTTGCATGAATTAAAAATAGAAAAAAAAAGAAAAAAAAGAAAAAAAATATTTTCTTAGATTTGCACAACTTGTACAAACCAGAACCAGCCAAACACTTTTGCTAAACTTTCCCACAAAAGTCTGCTCAGGAAGAAAATTATGGCAAAATGTTTCAGATACAACAGCAACAGAGTCTATATTACAACCGAAAATTATAGGCTTAACAAAAGGCATAATCATCACAATTTGTAAAAGGACAAACGGATTTGCAACGCAAAAATTAGCTTCTACATACATTTTATGTCTCTCTGCATTGCCAGTTTGTTGTCTAACAGCTCTCTTTGGTAAACCCCTATTTCACCAGAGAGGAAACACTTCAGACAATCAAGAACTGTCCTCTGCACTAACAGCAGCGCTGTCCAGATTTTGCAAGCTATCCAGAGAAGTCATTTTGTAAGCCCCTTTTAATTAGTGAATTTGTTTTTTCCTTCAGCATTTTTTTCAGATATTTTCAGTGCACCAGAATTTCAGACTAAGGGGAACAGAAAGCAAACACAGGCTGTGTAACACATACATTATTGCAGAAAGAGCAATACAAAATCCAATATTTCATCCATCATGGGAGACTATCTATTGTTCACTTGGCAATAAAGTGTATAAATTAAACTTTGATTTTCTTGTTTCACTTCTCTTTACCATGCCTGGTGTGCTGATATGTCAAGAGAATTTTGCCTTTTTGAAGTTTTGCTGACAGTGTTACAGAAGCATTTTCTCTGTAGCACCCTTCTGAAAGTTGTTCTTTTTTAAAACACTTTTTATAATATATCAATTTTGCTATCTCTGCAAAAAATATTACTCGCCTGAGGGTTTTTACTCTTCTTTCAGTCATGCTGCCAGGGGGCTGATTGTTTCTGATTGCTAAAGTCAAAACTCACTGAAAATGGACTATTTAAGCTGAAAAGCATTTCACATGAGAACGGCAGGTTTTCCAGTCACCTTACTTGTCCATATTATTTAGCAACACAGTTACTATGTGATGGAGATTAGAAAATCATTTGAGCTGGCTGCATTGACACCCTGGGCAGAAAAATAATTTTATTGTTTCAGATTCTGGAATGGCAGTCACAGAATAAAGCATTTGATTGCTTAGTGAAGGGTTCAGCATAAATGATGTAAATGGATATACAGGGGACATACACTGGTCTCTAAAAGCTATGTTATCAGCACCGGAATTTCTCACATGAGTAAATTCACCAAATTTTCTTGTTTACGCTATGCAACCAGCAAAGAAAATTCTATATTCAAATTGTTGTGAAGACTACTAGAAATCCTTTGTGCAATTAAAACATAAAATCTTATCTGTTAGACATAAAAATGCCCACTGCATCATTTGTTTAATTTTCACCTCTTTGAAGAATTGATCCTACATTGTATTGTTTCACTGCCTCAGGCAAGAGGGTTTCATTCACTTTCCTGCACCAACCTGAAATTGCACAAGACACTAAGGTATCTGAACTTAAGACAGCACTGGTGATCTAAGTGAATTCAAGAGTAAGTGTAAAGATGATAAGTAAAGTATGCCAGTGACTTCCAACTATACTTTTGCTTTCTTTTACCATTTATCAGAGCTTTGGCATGACTGTGTCATTCCTTCATTTTTTTTTTCTTCATTAATTTTCTTAACCTTTCAAAAACTTAGGGTCTTTCAAAAAGAGTGCCTGGCTTGCTATCTGATAGAAACTGATGTAAAAAAAAAAAAAAAAAAAATTCCTTGTATTTAAAATGTAATAATGTTCCTGGGCTAGGCATGGTGTGGGCTGCATGATGGGAGGCTAGAAAAGGAAGGAGTTAAAGCAATTTGTTCCGAACCACAATGAGACTGTGCTGCAGCAAACATCTGGGACTGCCTGAGTAGATGATTTTGAGATTTCTTATGAAGAACATCATCCAAGTGTAGATAAAAATCTTAAAGAACTGAAGAAAACCAGACCTAGAAGAGACTGCAAAAAGACTATGCAGCCAGCCAGTCTTCCAAGAGCTGCTCCAGGTGTGTCATCACTGACACATGCATTTTACTAGCCTTTTCTTATAAACCTTTAAAGATGGAGGTGTCACATATGGCCCAGGCAACTTTCTCCAGAGTCTCACTGTACCCAGTACTGAGAAGCCTAGCCTCATTCAGCACTGCTGTGATTTGCCCATTACTGCTTTTCCAATACATTCATAATATATAGAGAGAATAGTTTGTTCCATTCCTCCTGGTGATGGGTTGTTACATACTCATAGGCATTTCATTCACATTTTCACCCAAATGTCCCGCCTTTAACTAAAAACCCCAAGCCTTTCAGTTCTTCTCTTAAGCCAAGGAACTTATAATTTTCCTGTTTCACTGCTGGATCATCTTTTGAAAGGAATTAAACTAAAAAAAAAAAGTTTTCTACTTTTGAAAAAAATTATATAACCTGGTTTCTAATGGAAAAGGCAGAAGCAATTGCATGTTCTGTGATAGACAACAACACAACAAAAAAGTTTTTGGCACAACAAAAGCTCTAAAGTAAAATACCTTGAAAGAAATTCCTAAACTCTAACATAGCAGTAATGACTGTCAGCCTCATTCAGCAAGATATCCTAGTCGTTTCACAGTTGAAGTAAAATTGATTAATCAGGCATTGAACTAGAGACAGGAAATAGAATCACATCAAAGAAGACTAGACTGAAAGAAGACTTTCGAGTTGAATAAAAACATTCTGAGGGATAGAAAAGAAATACATGAGCTAGCAAGACAATAACAGTTATAAAAATCAAAGATAATACAGTTTTAGAAATACGTCCAGAACCCTGTGGAAAGGATTATCAAAACATCAGTGATTGGCAGAACTATTGAAAAGTAAAACATAAATCCAGATATAAAAATAAATATCATAAAAAACCCAGGGCAGACAGCATAAAGGTGCAGATGAGAAAGAAAAAGAGCAAGTACATGGAATAAACGAAGAGCTTTAGAGGTTTTACAGTCTCCCTTTCAGAAATTTTCCCACAGGAATCAAGAAGGACAAACAATATTTCATGCTCATCTATTTTAAAAAAATATACTGGAATAAGTAGTGCTGCTTTCTCAGGCATCCTTCTCTCTTATTTTATACTTTTACTGTAAGTCTGACTCAGTCCAGTTTCCTGTTAGTCTTTGCGCCCTGAGCCTTAAAAGAAGTAACAGCATCTATTTCAAACACACATCACTTGTTAGATAGAGAGCGCCTGCCTGAACCCACAGAAATGGAGCAGACATTTGACATCTATCTTCAGGCATTTGGGGGAAAGCTATTTAAACAGAGGCTAGGGGCTAGCACAGCTTAACAGTGCACATGTATGTGATGCTTAGTATGATCACCAGCAGAGTTTGCATGTTTCACATCACAGAAAACACTTGAGCTTGATGATGGATGTTCAAGCGGAAATAGCATGATCCCCATTTTGAGATTTGGGCTTATGTAACACTTATGCATGTTTTACTTTAACCAGATAAAAATTAAAGTGTGCAAACATAAACAGTGATTACCTCAGAGCAGCAGTTTTCCCATTTCTGTGAGTACACGTGACCTGCCTTGTTTGGTACCCAATTTGTATGTCCCAGTATTTGTTCTCCTGTCTATTTTGTCTGTTACGATTCCTCTTCTTCTTAATTAACTCGCGAGCCTCAGGGTCTCGAACTGTCTTTTCTCTGTCCTTTTCCTTGTCTTTGCTCTTCCCTCGTTTCCTTGCTTGCCTTATTTGTCTGGAATGGGGCACCGAGCATGTGCTCCATGGTCCCACGTTTAGGCTGTACATGCTTTCTTCAACAGTGCAGGGGCTGGACTGGCAGATCTGGAATTCGGTGAGGTTAGGGCAGGCTGATCCCCCGAACTGCGGCGGAGCCACCACGTGCCGAGTGCGGTGCTGGAGTCCATTGCCGCAGGTCTTGGAGCACTCGGACCAGGGGGAGAACTCGGCCACGATGCAGTCCTGCCGGCATGGGATGAGGCACGCTTGCTCTTGCCGAGGCTTCGGCTCAAAGTACTCACAGATGACATCCTCAGCCGGAACCCCGTTGGACTTCTGTATGCAGGTGATGTCCCGTGTCTGGATCCCCTCCTCCCCTCTGAGGCACTCCAGGGGTTTCTCGTGGCTGCGGGAGAGGACAGGGCGGCACTGGTTCCAGGCGCCAATCTGCCAGTCGTACAGCTCCTTGTGCCAGTCACAGACACGGAAACAGCTCTGCTGGTTGTCCGGGCGCTCTGGCTGCTTGCAGTTGGTGGGCAATGTGGTCCAGCCCTCCACATGGGCACACCACACCGCTCGTGTCTGGATGCCTCCTGGACCGCATTCATCTCCCATGCATCTCCCCCACGGACCTGGAAAACAAGAGAAGATGCTAACATTGCACACTTAAGTTATTTCCCTGCCATATTGAAAAACCAAGCTCACAGTGTTTCTGGTATGTCTAAAAATTTCATCCTTGAAGAAACTTAAACTTTGAAAATACAAGCATGGGATTACTCTATTTACTGTAGTATCTGCAATTTTTATAATTACAGATGCATTTCACTTTTTATTCCAAATAAACTGAATATTTAATACTGAATAATTCCTGGACCTACGCATGAATTAATCACATTATAGAACTATAAACTAAGCAATCACGTTCACAACTTAGTTTTTGCTGCCAAAGTTCTTCCCTTCAAAGCATGAATTGGATCTCTCTTATCCACTTGAATAACCTTTCCTTCACTGTTTAATTTTTTTCTTCACATTTCTACTGCACTACACTTTAGACCTTGATGCCAATTAATATTGTGCTGTCTTCCTTCCATATTGCATACAAAATTTACATAATTACAAGCATAAAAATTACACAATAAATTTTGAAAAACAGTGATGATTTCAAGCAGGCCACTTCCAGTCTTTCCTTTATTATAACAAAAAAAAAATTAAAATCCAGTTTAAAAATGTTCATTCCACACAGTCTGTGATATTGTTACAGAATAGATTAAGCTCTTGAAGACAGACATACCAGCTGGTAACTCTCCAAATAACAGAAACTTGAATCACAGAATCATAGACTGTTGGGTTGGAAGGGACTTCAAGGATCATCTGGTTCAAACTTTCTTGGCAAAAAAACAGTCTAGACAAGGTGGCTCAGCACCCTGTCCAACTGTATCTTAACAGTGTCCACTGTTGAGGAATCTATCACTTCCTGGGGGAGATTATTCCAACTTCTGATTATTCCCATTGTAAAAGTTTCCTCTTGTGTCCAATCAGAATGTCCCCAGGAGCAACTGAGACCTAGGAGTAACTTGTTTCTACCATTTTCTTAAGTCTCCAAGGTCTATGGTAAATACTTGACATGCAACATGTTGTTATAATAAATGTCAACAAAAATAAATAAAAGGCTATATCATTGAAAGATTATGTAGTTGCTTTTCCATTATTAAAAACTGTAATAATCACTCAGTTCAATGCATGAAATCCACAAGACAGAGGTTAAAAAATACTATATTTTTCAGGTCTTGTAAGATCCCCCCTCATACACACCATGAATTGACTTGCCACATAAGAACAAAAAAATAAGCAATTCAGAAAAAAACCCCTGCAACTATATATCAAAGAAAACCTGTCCATCTGCAGACACTTGATCACACAGAGGACATTTTCTCTTACTAAGAAGTGCTCTGTCCTATGAAGAAATTGGGGCCAAGCCACACAGTCCTCATTCACCTGAATGACCCCAGTACAAGATTATTTCTGTGAGTAAAGCTGTTGAAGAAGCCAGGCTGAGCCTTTGCTATTTTCAAAGCAGGTTAGCAGCATAATTTTGGTACTGCACAGGAATAAGTGAAATTAACTATGGCAGATACAATTATTTACAACATCCTCTTATTGAATGACTGGAAGGACTATGTGGTCACATCTTATTACTGATTCCCACGAGCTTTAAAACTCTCATTGTCTTCCACGCACTTTTCATCTGTCCATCCAACATTAACTTCAGTACCAGTTTGGGAATGGGCTGATGATAGGCTATACATTTAGCTTCTGCTTCTCATTGTCACTTTTTTAAGTGAACACTGTGGCTGAACAGTTCACCTGTAGTTCTAAAACCCTGAGAATGGCCACAAGCTGAAAATAGCAATACCAGCTGGCAGATTCAGCCCATGGAAACTCCCTATATTTTTTTGCCAATTAAGTTTGAATTATAGTTGCCAAGATCTGTCTAGCTATCCAGAAAAATGAGTATGTATTAAATATAAACAAATTTCAATTTCCATTTCAGCAAGACTGCGCTATTTTATTTCTAATCAGCCTCCCACAAATGACATAATAATAGTTGTATTTAATTTGAGTGTATTTACACTGGGTTGAGAGATACCATTTCCTCAAAACACCCCTTTGAACACCTGCCATTTTTTGAGAAGACTGCAGAAAATCTTCAACTAGAACAAAGATACAAAGAGTAATCATGATTGAAATAAATTGTTCATCTTGCAAACTACAAATTTCTACCTTACTATTTCAGTACACCTTGTGTATGGTTTGTGTGTTCAATGAAGAAATCCCTCCTTTTAAAGATCAGGTCATTACTGTACCCCAGATGAAAATTTTGCCTACTTCAGATTCTATCACATTTCAATTCATCAGTAATCAAAAAAATCACATTGCACCTAAAAAAGTGCTTGTCATCAAAGTATCTTCAATCCAATTCTAAGGCAGGTTTACACTCTTTAAAATTATAAAAATCTCAGCCTTGATGCAATAAATAGTGCCCTTGGAAATGTAAATCTGCACAAAAAACTATTATGTGACTCTGCTAACTGGGCAAAAATAAGTTCTTTCATTGGATTATAAATATGGGGTTTTTTAGAACTGAATACAAAACAATGATGAGATGCACAAATAGACTAATGTAATAAATTGCATTATTTTGCTTGTCCTCTGAAGTAGTAAAACATTTTATTAAATCATTACAGGTGAGTACTAACAAACCACATTTACATGATAGTTTAAGCAGACTACTGCTCAGTAATATTATGTTCATGTGCATGTTGACACAGAGCTCTTAGTGATGTATCTGACCCTCCTTCTTACTTACATTAGGCTGATTTTTAAGTTTAAAGACAAAATAACCCACTTAGAGAAAAAGACTGCAAATACATTAACAGCTAAAATTTTCACTCTACTTCTTTATATGACTATGATAGGGTCTAAAAGAGAACCACAGCTTTGGGGCAAGGATCTGTTTAGGCTTTGTCCTAAGTGAGCTCCCTCAAGACAACTAAAGGGCTTCTAGACTTGACTGACACCAAATTTCATTTGCACAGAAAGTTAAAATTTGGGGCAGGTGTTAAAGAAAAAGCAGAAAACGAAACATGAATACATAATTCTTCCCTGCCCTCTAAGTCTTTCCTGATTTCAAATGGCAGAAAACTGTCCCATGCTCTCTGGCCTCCAGAAATGTGTCTGGCACTGCAGCCCTGGCCACGTGCTCCCTGCCAGACTCTCCTCTCACTCAAGTGGTTTCTCTTTTCTGTTTTCAGGATCGTAGGATATTTTTAGATGGAAGGAACCCACAAGGATAATCCAGTCCAGCTCTTCAGTGAATAGTCTATCTGGGGATCAAGCCCACAACCTTGGTGTTATCAGCACCATGCTCTAACCAACTGCTTGTTTGTGTTGCTTTTAACTGGGAAGGCTTTAATCACAAACCAAAGAGACTTTCTTTTATGTCTATGTGATAGAATCAAAGGTGAATATTTGGTTTTTAATGCATGCTCTAACGTACAGGAACAAAAGAAACAACTGGTAGGATTCTTTACAACAATCCCATTTTCCTTTGGGATTATGGTATACATAGAAAAATAAAAACATTAAGGAAAAAGACCTCAACCCTAACATCTCCATACTCAGAATTCATTAAGAACAAGAGTATCAAGCTAATTTCCAATGAATTAACTTCAAAACATCTATGAATATCCAAGCAATTTGAACAGCTTAATTAAGTCATTTTATTTAGGCTAAAGGAGAATTTATATTTCATTTATTTCTTCAGTATTTAAGGAATAAAAAAATGTATTTTCACGTCGTTCTAGCTGTACTAGTAGAAATTTGCTTTGACCAAAATTATACTAAGAAATATCGTTTTTTTTTCTTTTGAAAGCAATTTCTGCCATCCACATTAACCAATACTCCTGTCATTTTTCAGTTGTGCACTTTGAAATATTTAGTTAAGTTACCCACATTTCCCTGTACCCACAAGTCACTGTAGTCAACCTCAAGCACTTGCTGAGGAATGTTGTTGGTATGAATTTGTATGTGGAAGTCACAAAAAGAGAGGGAGAGGTTTCACTCCAATTTTCCGTACAACTATCCATCTCTCTTCCAATTATTGAGAGCCTACAATAATTGACTTCTAGCTTAAGTGGCCCCAAAAACATTGCAAAATTCAAGGTGAGACATGGTTGTCTTTTGAAATTAATCACAGGAAAACAGGAAAATAAGTGTCTCTTAACTGAGTAAAAGGGCTTTGTGACTTTTCCAAAAAATCAAAGAAATGAATCCTAAAGCATTGCTTATCCACTTTAAAGTTTTCAATGATTCTCAGAAGTATAAGAAAATTGCATACAGGTTACCTGTGCTATGCTTTTTATATTATATCATTATTAGGGGTAGTACCTTTATCACTCTATTTGTAAATAGGAAATTCTGGGATAAAATTAATTTCACAGAAACTAATGTTTCATACATATGCAACTCAGAATGAAAGAGATCAGCAGAACACAGTGTAGAGTCTCACCCACCATTACTTAAAGTCTGCAGGAAGGGTGGCTGCCCTTCCACAAATCTTCAGCTGATGTTAAGCACCAGTAACAACAAGTATGTCTTTAGGAAACCTGTCAAGCTTAATCAAGGCTTCATATAATATTTCAATTTGTCCTTTATGAATATTCTTTAGGTTGTTTCTTTCCCACTGGAGCAGTCTTCACACAGACACTCTGCTGTCCCTGCTGTGTGCTGATCCAGACACGCCTTGCCAATGGGATGCATGTGCACTCAAACCATTTCACACTGGGAGAAAAAGGCTACTGCTGTGAATGCAAAATAGCTTTTCTTTGGATTTGTTCTAAACATACTTAGATGAACGAATCATGCTTTGCCTGTAGTGAGCTGAACTTGTTTCATGAAAATACTATAGTTTATCTACTCTTCATTTAATCAGAGTTTTACAGTGGCAGTTACAGAAATAAATAGGAAGTTGCTTCTTTTTGTTCTGGCATTTGTCACTGAAGTCTTAGTGAGTTTAAATGTCATTTGTAATTTTTTGTCTTCTAAAGAGATTACCGTAAAATACAATATTAAGATTCCCTCTAAGCCTCTGAAGGATTAACATTTATTTTTTAGAGAGCAGGAACATAAGTGAATTAACTATTCCTGCATGTTTATTCTGAAATTTCAGAGACTGATCACAATGGAGTCAAAAACCTGAAAACTAAACCCCCACTAAAGCACTGACAGTTTTGCAGCTGAGAACAAAGTATGTTATCATTGTATTTCATAGAGTATATTTAATATTGCAAATTTTTATATTTTCAGGTATTATTTCTGTTTTAAAAATAACTCTGAATTTTGATTCAGGACAAATAAGACTATGTGAAAATCCCTTGAGGTCTTCTCCTCACACAAATACAAAGAAAGGCAAAATAATTCCCCAACTGTCCTCAGACATAAAACTCCAAGCACATCTTAAAGCATTGAGCAAGACATTACTCGCATTGTTATCAAATGAGGGTTGCACAGATTGCCAGTGAATTTTGCTGTTCTTTCCATGAGAATTGGTTTTGACCCATTTTGTGTTACTGGTTTGGTGCCTGTAAGTAGCATTAACAGTTTAATGCCAGGGAGAGAGAGACTCAGACTGCATGAGACAATGAGCAGCTTAGTTTTCAGTATTTTGAGAGGATTGCATTTAATGGGACTATTGAGAAACTGATTAGCAAAAATCTACTTTTTCTGAGTTTAGAAACAAGCTAACCTTACCTAATATTGGAGACCTCAAATTCCTTTGTATTGTGAAAATGTTGGGAAGAGGGCAAAAAAGGTTAACTGGGTGATAGAGGCCGGAGTCAGAAGGACACAAGTATTACAAGACAGAGTTCAAGCCTAAGCAGCAAATCTCAAGAGAGGTCAAAAAGACACAGATCAAGAAGTATTTGAAGGACTCAGAAAATAACACTGAGTGTAAATGGCAGCTCCTGATAGTGGAGCTGGTCAAAGAGCTGGATAAACAGCAGGTCACTAAGAACATAGCAGCCTCAGAGCTTTGCCAAAATCACTTGCAGATCCACTTGGCTGAATAAAAATATGATAAGCATGTCTGTAACTTGGTAGAGTATACCTATATTATCTATATTTGCTTTACACAAAGGAAAAACAAGCACTCCTGCAACAAAATATTTATATCACAGGCAGTAGCTAATTGTGAAACAGGGAACAGTCTCACTGATACAGACACATTGTCTATCACACTGGCAAAAAGTAATACAGCAAAATGCTGTAATTCTAGATAAATTACTAGTAACTTTTTTTTTTTTTTTTTTTTTTTAATGCAGACTCTGATATGCTGCCAACACCACATGCTGGCTGCATTTGGACAGACAGATTCTGTAATTTATACTACTGGGACTGCCAACAGAGTAGAAGAGCACTGATAGACAAAACCTTTATTTTGTATCTTTCCCAGCCATGGCAGTACTCCCTGGGTGCTGTATGACTTGCTGCCTGCTCTGTTTGCCAGCAAATTTTCCCCTCCAGGGGTGCTATGGATCACCTTGACTGCCGTTTCTATTTAATGCTTTTGTCTTTCTTGGCTCCTCTTTCAGAGGTTGAAAAGAACATGCAAGGCAGTGTCTGCATCAAAGAAAATGGATTAAGGATATAGAAGAGATAAAACCAGAAAGGATTCTCAACATAATAGAACATAGCACCCATGATTCAGAGGAACATAATGAATTATCAAATATGCCTACAAATCATTTAACTCTTAGATAATTTTTTTTTTATTTTCTCATAGCATAAGGAAGAATGTAAGCCACAGTGCAATTCAAAGAATTTCTGAACCTAAGGAACAAGTTGTTGAAATTTCTCAAATTAACAACGAAATATTAAAAAAAAATTAAAAAGTAATATAAATTAAACTAATTTATAAATTGAACATTGTTTCCCTAGCTTTCCAGAGTACTTCAAACAGTGGAATAAAAGCAAATCAAAGCATATAAAAATCAGCCTCTTAGTTATCTTTCTAGGTGTGCACATAATTATTAAGGCACTTAATAAAATGCAGGCCCTTTTATTTTTCTCCTCTTTTAACATCCATTGGGCAAAGCCATTAACACATTTTCCTGATACTGTTCACAGTATGGTAATTAACATTATCTATCTGATTTCAAATTTCTCTAAAATTATGAATATAACACACAATACAAACCTAAGAATAACCATACCATTTTAAATTCTGACATTAACATCACAAAAGACAGAACACTTATTCATTGTTTCCCTAACATCACTGTCAACCAAATATTTATTTTCCTCCAGCAAAGAGGAAAGTAAATTTTATATATTAGAAAACTGGTGAGTCTAAGACAAGGTTGTGCATTCCCTGACAAAAGCATCAAATGCAACATGCTTTTCCAGTGTTGATGTCGTTTCTTGTGCTGGAATTCATGGCGGATTTAACACCACATTTCACTTGGTAGAGAGGTTATTTGGCTGGTCTGTGCTTTTTTCTGTGCTTTAATATTGTGCCAGCTATAATAGATATTGACTCTTTTTTCCATTTTTTATAAACACAGAGAGGCTAAAAAGTATCTATTTCTATAGTACAAAAAAAAAAAAAAAAGGAAAACAAACATAAAGAAATTAAATGGTCTCAAAATTTTTCTCCTCTTTTTAATATAATGCTACTTCTTCATCTGCCCTAGACAGCCAGGGCTGAGAACCTAATTCAATACTTGTATTAAAAAACCCTTAACCAGCTGCTTGTATTTGTGACTGTTTAATATTTATTTTGTTGCTCTGGCTGTACACATTCAATTTTTTAAAGAAATACATCAGGATGCACACTTTTCATAACGCACTTCTGTCCAAAGTAATTTTGCTGTACAGCGGCGTAACACCCTGAAAATTGCTATCTGCACCAAAGCTATCAAGAGCCTTCAGCCTGCAGTAGTAGTGCAACATGTTTTTCTGAAGTATATGCTGGCACATACACAAACATGAAAGGTTGACAGCTCACAGTGCAGAACTATCTGGCTTTGTGTTGTTGTTATCACCTGGAAAGAAAAACTCTGCTTTAGGCTTATTTTAAACTTAAGCTAATTCCCAAAATATTACTCAGTTTTAAAACAGTTCTTCCTCCAAATTTCTTCAGCACAAATTCCTCTCACTGTTCATTTTTCCTTTACATAGTATAGCAGTGGCAGAAAAAATGAATATTAAATGAATACACAAAAGGAATATTTAATTGAAGCAGCATGGTTTAAAGAAAAATAGAGCTTCTATGTTCTACAAAGCAATTACATTGCTTTGAGCTTCTAGCCATGTTGGAATAAATACTTCTGATATTGAATACAGTTTCTTCTAGCCAACAATCTGTTTACATGTAAAGCTGGTTCATGAATGTTTTTTAGTTTCATTAGAGGTGGTGTTAAACCATCCTAACATATTCCTCACTTTGCTCTCCTTATGTTGCCTCTCTAGCCACACTGCTGGCTGAAAAGCCAGATAACACTCTTCTGACAAAATGGTGATACTCGTACATAGCAAACACTCTTGCAGGCTTTGTAAGTCGGATGAAAGGTTTCATTAACCTTTGCTTGTATCTCTGCCACACGTCTGTTTTGGTTTTCTTCTGATTACCCACAGTTGAAAGCTGCTCTGGCTCTCCCCTGTGAGGCAGCTATATTGGGCAGCTATATCAGGCTGAAGACCTACCCAACCCAGAAACAAAGAACTGGAGCTTGAGAAGGCACAGAAATTTGGTGAGCATATGCAAATTTTTCCCTGGTACCCTCCCAGCTTCCCATCAATTCCAGCTCACACACCACAGCAGACATGTTGGTACAAACTTTCTCATATAAATAATACTTATACATGAACATCAGATAAAAAAATCCATGTGTTCTTCAACCACCATCTAAGTAAGATCAGTTTTAGAACTGAAACTCCTAAATTGACTGTTCTTTTTTCCATTCTACCAGAATGTAATGATAAAAATATATAAAAATATATAAAAATACCAGAAATGTAATGATAGAAAGCACATAGAATGCACCTGTATTTTTCTTATGCAGTGAGCAAAAAAAAATGAAACAAAAACCAATCCCATGAACAGCAGGGCCAATTACAAATAAATCCATGAAATCAGCAGTTATTCCCAATTATTATTCAGACTGTAATCATAAGTAAATATTATCATTTTACAATGAAAGCCCATAATAATATGTGTAACAAAAAACATCATAATGAATTATTCTTATCTGTGTCTCTGTAGACTTTTACAGCTCCGTCTCTGTCAGAATCTGATTTTAAGAGATAGGTTACTGAGAAAATCAATTCAGAATCCAATGCCTAGTAAAGAGAAGGATTTGATTTGTATAGATTAAGATGAAGTTTTCTCCTTGGTTTGGAATAAAGATTCACTGTTTTCTTCCTACAAGCATTTTATATTCAATTTTCACAGAAATCTTAAAGCAAACTTTAACTGCTGAGATGACATCTCACATAACCTGAAAACCTCGCTGTCAATGAGTGCTCTCATTGACCATATGAGGAAATGCAGATTTTTGTACTAATTTACGCAACAATGGCTTGCCCTCCTCTTTTCACCAAAATTAATCCCAACTAGATCTATTGTAAACACGCTACTAGTCCTTGTCATGACACTTTGGGCATCAGCATGTGTTGCAGCACCAAATTCTTGGTAATGTTAGGAGTGCTTATTTCTGTGCAGTCTCATGTAATCTAATTATAATTAGTCATATTGAACAGGTAACAGAGACTTTAAATCAGATTTAATTTCTATCATAAATAATTTTGCAATTCAGTTTGCTAAATGTTTTCTTTAGTACACACAGACTGATGCCATAAAAAAAAAAAAAGGACAGTATTTCTGTTTCAATTTTCATCAAGACCAAGTGAATGCTTTTATTTTTCTGCCTCTGTTTCATTTTCTGCCTTTTGATTTCTTTTCCTTGTTCATCATAGCCTCCTGCTGTGGTGCTGATGGCCAGAAGTGCTAGTTGTGAGGCTGCTGCAACCACAGGGTACATCCGTCAGCACAGGCCATCATGCTTGTGCCAGCCCAGTGGTTTGTAATTCCAGGCTCCGCTTACATTAGCCAAGGGCAAACAAGTCAAAAACCTCCTCCACTGAGAAATTAAGAAATTCTCTTACACATTTTTTCAGAAACTGACTACAGCTTTTCAACTAGGCTACTAGAATTAGAAATCAGAAATTAAATGTAGTATCTTTGCACACCGACTTGTTTAAAAGGTCAGACTTCCTGCAAGGTATGATGTCAGACAAGGTAGCTGGTTATAAGAAAACAATACAGTTCAGTTGCATAAAGTCATGAAGAGATTTAGGTACTCAGGCCCACTACTAGCCTGCAGGATGATCTATCTACACCACTTCTGTCACCTTGCAGTTCAGCTTCTTCTTGTGTAAGGCGAGGACAACAAATTGAGTTTTTAAAGCCCGTTAGAGGTACTAACAAAAAACAGTGTGCAATAAGTAAATACCAGTAAGAATACATGTTCTATCATTTTGTCTCTGGAAACACATGCTCCACATCATTCCCTGGAATTTTGCTCTGAATCCCAGTTGTGTTGAATGGTGTGTTTTAATAAAAAAGCAAGAAGCCCAGAAGACAAACTGATACTTTTTCTTAATCTTGACAGATATCTTATTCATACAGCACAGCATGTATACTTCTCATCTGCATCTTCCCTCTGACTCTTTGGCCACAAGAGAGCTAATACAGATTTTCAAAGATCAAATAAGAAGGTTTCTCATATCTCTGGATTCTTTATAGCATTTTTTGTCACTAATGGAATGAAATAAAATAGCAGATTTGACCTTAATGAATATCACTTAAATAATGCAATGGACCTGTCATCCTTTTGGCTTTCTTCTAATTCATTGGAGCAAAGAAAGTTTATTGAAATTGCATATACAAAACATTATGCAAAAGGTCAAATGTATATGATTATTTTTATTTACCTTTAAATATTTCATTATTTAAATTGCCTCATTATTTGGCTGAAATAACAATTCAGTCATAACTCTTTTGAAGTGCACTAAGACTTTATGTCTTGCTGAGATACATTCTCCCAAGCATATCCTCTGTTCATTTATTATTCATTATCATCTGCATTTTGCCAAATTCCTTTGAAACCCATTTTCCATTTTAAATGGCAACTTTCCCCTAAAACTGCGGTGCGTTCATCATACAGACACTGTGAATGCAAAAAAAACTCCATGAATGCAAGGCAACTGTGTCTTGCTGATATGCTCAAAATACAGGTGTCACTGTATATCAGACAAGAATAGATCTATATTAGTTTTGAAGAAATCTTATCTGGACCATATGACACCTGTCACTGAAATGTATGCAAAATAGCCAATGTCTTCGTCTGAGTGCCCTGCAATCAATCATTTTCATTCAGACATAACTGGGAGAAATAATTAGATGAAGGAAGTGACTACCTCTTAGTCACTTCCATCTGGCAAATGTGTTGCAAAATTGTATTAAATAAGCGGTTTTGTGTATTTTTGTGATATTGGAAATATATCTAAAAAACCCTTTTGTGTAAGTACTCAATTTTTGTTTTAAAAAGAACATGAAATATTAGTGTAGGTAGTCATTTCAGTACCATAGACTATATCATAACATTGGCTTTTAAACAGAAATCCCCATTAATCACAGCAGGAACTGCTGCTTAAAAATACATGAACTTGAGCTGATGTTATCACACTGATCTATCACAAGAACTCAAGATGTCCTATTTAAAATTCAATGAATCACTATTACAGAAAAATTAAATGTACACAAGTATTTTAAGGACTGCATCAGAAGAATACTCTCAGAAATATCTAGAAGATATCTTAAAATTCCTCTCATCCATCAAAGAAACAGAGATAAACACAGCAATCAACCTTTGCTTTAGTCTTCTCTCCTAGCACAAACCCCGCTTACCTTTCCACTACCAGTACTACCTTTGAATTTTAGAGTTACTTCAGAGAGGTTATTTTATAAGTAACAGCATTTTCTCTTGACAGGTAACTTTTTTCTTTAGAATCACCTTAAAGCTTCTGTAGACTCAGCAGGATTTATTTGATTACTATATTGGGAAACCTCCCACTTAACAGAAGATGAGAGGTAAGGAATGTATTAGGAGACTTCACACACACAAAGCTACACAGTATCAGGGCAAACTGCATGTTTGTTTCCAGAAAGGCAAAACCAAGAAATTAATTTTTGTCTTTTCTAATAATCTGCTACTTCTTTGAAAACTGTGCTAAAGCAGTGAGTTTAGCAGTGAGGAAAGCCACTGATTACTCCTCTCTTACTACTTTTTGTCACTACTATTCTCCTGTTAGATTCTCATTCAAGAAATATTCAAACCTTAGATTTTCTTCAGACACTGTTAAAGTAAAATTTGACATAATATGCACCATGAGGTAGCAATCACATATTTACCAAGGGAATTCTTTCAGGTTTAAATTTTGAAAGAAAAAAAAAAAAGAAATTTTATTTAAAAATTCTGACAATATGTAGGTCTGGCAGAATTCTTGTGGAGATTAAAAAAACTCTACAGGAAAGAGAAATTCTTCCAGAGAATTTAACATTAAAATAAACATAGTAGGCAGGTGGCAGTTATAACTGCTATTAAAATAAGTAGAGAGGGAGAAAGGAAAATATTCCTTTGGTTTCTGCTCTTCCAGAAAGCCAGCCACAATTCTAGAAGCTCATCCAGTAAAAATAATAAACCACACAGTATTTCTTCTACCAAGTATATCTCTACGAAAGGCATGCAAATGGAAAGCAAGCAATATTCACATGACTACAGGATTTTTAAAGGTACCCATTATACTTAACAAAGCATGTTCTAAATCTGATCTTGACTGTTGCCAAATTCTCACGGTCAGCAGAAACATAGGGACCATTTCATCAACTACTGAGATAAAACTTAGCAGTACTTAATGTTCCACAAAATAGGAAGACCTGAAGGAAAGGTGCAAAAAGAATGGAGCCAGGCTCCTTTCAGTGGTGCCTGATGACAGGACCAGAGGTAACAGGCACCACCTGAAACACAGGAGGTTCCCCTTGGTCATCAGAAGGCAGGTCTTGGCTGGAATGGAGTTAATTTCCTTCATAGTTCGTAGTAGTTTGCATGGGGCTATGTTTTGGATTTCTGTTGAAAATAGTCTTCATAATCTAGAGATGTTTTCATTACTACTGAACAATGTTTACACAGAGTCAAAGCCTTTTCTGGTCATCACACCACCCTATTATAAAGAGACTGGAAGTGCCCAAGTTGTTGGGCGGGACGACAGCTGGGACATCTGAACGCAACAGAGCCAAGGGACATTCCACACCATATGGCATCATGCTCAGCATTAGGCCTTGGACCTTGCTGACCCCAGTGGGTCCCTTCCATCTCAATATATTCTATGATTCTGTGATATATTACTGGGGAAGAAGGAAGCACAGAATGTTCAGAATGATGGCATCAGTCTTCCCCAAGTAATGACAGAGCCCTGCTTTGCTGAAGATGGCAAAACAGCTTCCTGCCAATGGGAAGAAGTAAATTAATTAATTCCTTGTTTTGCTCTGCTTGTGCACATGACTTTTGCTTTACCTCTTAATCTGTCTTTGTATCAACCCAATAAATTTTCTGAATTTACTCCTTCCAACTCTTTCCCCCATCTCAACAGGGAAAGAAAGCAAGCAGCTGTGCGGGGCTAAGTTGCCAGCTGTGGTTAAACCACAACAGTCAAGAAACTCTTTTATTGTGAGGGTGACTGAGCACTAGAACAGATTGTCCAGAGATGATGGAGAGTCCCCATCCTTAGAGATATTCAAAAGCTGTCCTGGGAAACTGACTGTAGGCAGCTGACTGAAGATCACCTTGTCCAAATATCCCCTGTAGGATATTTGGACAAGGTGACCTTCGCTGCTCCCTTCCAAACTCATCTGTTCTATGATTCCTGTGAAACACACATATCAATTTGAAAGTCTAATGTCACAAAGGCAGATTTTG
The DNA here is from genome assembly GCA_013401135.1 of Cettia cetti. NCBI lineage: Eukaryota > Metazoa > Chordata > Aves > Passeriformes > Sylviidae > Cettia > Cettia cetti. Next base: position 79,582 of record VZUI01087424.1, on the reverse strand, counting down.
GTTATGTATTTTCCAGAATCACCTAAATTTTCTAAATTCACTATGCCAAAGCTTAAAGCACTAGATGAAGCCTTAAAGACATTATGCATTTATGAAAGTAGACAGCAAGAAAATGCCCTCTTTTAAGGTTTGGAATCCATTAATTGTAGGCCTTTTTATAAATCTGTACCTTTCTAGAAATGGCTATTTAATTCCATGCCACAGATTCTGTATCAGAAAACTGACAAGAAGAACAAATTATTATGAAAACTATCTATAGAATTTAAAACTTAACTAATAAACAATTACCATAAACTTAAATGTGCAACATGTACTCTACCTCATTAAATATTAACTGCATTAGAAATTAATTCATAAATGGTTTTTTTATAATTATTACATCCAGCTGAGTAGAGAAAGAAATGTGAGAGATACAAAATGGCAGAAAAAATTAAAATAATACATTGAGAAATCTTAATAATGCACTCTTTATGGATTACCACAAGTGCTAAGTCTCATAGTTCAAGCTTTGTTGATCAATGTATACTTATATTCATCCTTAAAATTCTTCCTCCCAGGGCTTCAAAGTATTTCACAAATATAAGCTCATTTTCCAAATAGTGAGGGATCAGTCCTTTTGCAGATTTTATTTAAGGGATAAAATTATTGAGATAATAATTTTCCACAGAATCCTGGTCATCAAAACTGCTGAAATGATGCTATGCTATCAGGTCAATCAAATTTCTAGGTAGGTAAATAGTTTACTTCACATTCTTACAATTTTGCCAATGATTGATTATACCTGGATGCCTCGTGTAACTTAAAACAGAACTTCAAGAAAGAGAGAAAGTCCAAGAGTTTCTTTTTATGGTATAATAATATTCAATGAAAGGCCATTCCACAAGACAACAGTACCTCAGTGGGAAGCTATTGTTGCACATCCCAAGCAGTCTCACTAAGCTAAATAACAAATCCTATCCTTTTAAAAGGCTGAGATAACATTATGCCACTTTAGCACAGCTCCTATGGCTACATCACTTAGGAAATTAGAAATGTCATTCTCTATTTTAATTCACCTTCAGGAAAGAAGGTTAACTCATTGGCAAGGAAATTTTAACAGGTCAGATCTTTCAAAATCAATAATGAACTTCACTGGAGATATCTTTCCAAAGGGATAACTTCAATTAAAACAGCCCTCACCAGAGATAATGAGAAGGAAGGTTAGTGTTGGACAAAGGAACACTGGCTTCCTTGCCAAGTACGTGATGCAAAGATACTTATCAGCCTGAATTATGCTGAAATATCTTCAAAAGGTCCTGAAACACAGAAAGGTCATTTTTTTCTCAAGGAGACTCTCTACAAAGGGGTAAGAGTGATGGAGAGTCTTTCCTAATAATTTTTTAAAACTTATCAACATCAAAATGTTCACTGGGCTCAGAAACAAAGAAAAAAACCTGTTATGGGAATTTCAATGTCACAAAGGACACATTGACAGTGATCATATGGCCACTGTTTATTTTTCTGGAGGATGTACAATAGGTAATTATCCATCCAGGCTACATTAGCAGCCATAAAATCTCACCTTCTTCAGATGCACTATGGAAGAAGCAATGTGCTCAAGCAGGGACACATCTGAATTTTGCCAAAGTGTCCATCATAATGTAAAATCTGACTCAAGTCCAATTTTACTGGAGAATTGGAGAAGCTCTTGCTTCCTTTTAAAACATAAAATTTATGATTATATAACAATTGCCTCATGGGGAAGTATATTAAAATAATTATAAATCAAATTCAGGAGCCTAAATTTGTCTACCTTGACCTCATTATTTAATTGTTGATCCAAATGCCTTTTTGTCCCTCTTCTTACTTTACAGTAGTACTATTTAGGATGCTTCTTTTCCTTGCAGTGAAAAATATTCACAGTCATCTACACAATGGTCACACTTTAATAAGGGCACATTTATTTGTTCAACAGCAGGTTATTGTAAGCAAAGGAAAGCCCAACCCAGTATTACCACTGAAAGAAACAGAAGTCAGCTGCGTAGCAAAGAGAATAAAATATACTCCCAACTGCATCCATCTCCTTATTATATGCAAATCACCACACTCTGTTTAATTAGTAAGCTCTGCATTTTCCCCTCCAGTTTAGATTTTTAAAGGCAATAAAGATACTCCAGAGTAGGAAGTTATAACAGTAAGAAACCTGACTTCATGAGAGTCAATCAGAATTTCATCAGTTTAGCATAGGACCATGTATCAGGTAGGGCACTGTAAAATAGAAAAGAAATTCAAATCAGAAAGGAGACTTCTTTCTTTCAACCGTTCAAATAAATCACCAGGAAGACAGAATTCTCTCCCTAGAAACTTTGAGATTGAAACTAGATGCTTTTCTGGAAGATGCATTCAATTAATTATGCTCATTTTATTTTTCTAAGATTCAAACACACCTGACCTTATCGTGCCAGATGCTGTGCAATTTCAGAGACGTAGAGTGTCCAGGTGCTACTCCACAGAGTTCACAAGCTGCATTGGGCTGAGGGGAGATATGTACAATGCATACTCATTGAATAAAGACCTTGATGACTGTAAGCACGTTAGTTGAACTAATGTTTTTCTTTGTTTGCTTTGCTGGGCTGTCCTGGGAATGTTTATGTCAAATAGAAAAAGAGAAAACTGTAGAGAAGAGCCAATAAGAAGTGTGAGTGTAACTTAGGTAATGCAACAATAAGAAAGGCAAGAAGAAATGTCTCAACAGTCAACCAGAAAAGGAAAAGCATTAAAAACAGTGGATTTCACAAGAAAACCCACCCTAATTTAGTTATTTCTGAAGTTGCTACTGCAGGTAGCAGGTCTTCAACTGTCTCAAAACCTACTTGTTTCAATTAGGCAGGAATTCTTAATCATTTTCAAAACAGATAGTAATTGTGCAATCCACATAAATTAGTGCAATGTTTTGCTGCAGAACCCCTAAAGATATTCACACAGGCATTTTCTCACTTACCCCTGACCCCCTGCTTGCAGACACCCTACCCCGAGCAGCGCTGGCAGTGCGGGCACGCTGCCAACACCCCGCCCGGCAGCAGCAGCCCCGCGGAACGCTGCTCACTGACGTGAGATTGGGCTTCCTCCAATCACACGGGAATTGCTGGAGCCAAGGAGCATCCCAACCCTGAAACACAGGCAAGAGGCTTTTGCAGAAGCGGCTGTTGCTGCCAGATGACCCGTATTCCAAGCATCCCTGGCAGTGTGCCACAGCCATGGCATCACTTATGACCCCGTGTTAGCTATTGGTGATTAAATGAGTGGCCATATGGGTGCAATGCTGCTCATATTTCCTACTGTCTCCCTAAAGCTGTGGTTTATAAGGTCTTGTCAGATCCCATTACTGTTTGGACCACAGCACCTGACCATGCACTAAAATTAAGACACCTGTTGCAACCCAGAATTAAATTTAAGTTAGATGTTAACTCATAGTAAAAATACCATTAATGGTCCAGGAAGCATTTTTCCAGCACAAATTAATTTGAACCAGACTATTAATATTATCCAAATAACCTATTATCATTCTATGTTAACAGAGCAAAATATGACACTAAAAGCTGTTTGAAACATGCTAGTGGGTAAACTTGCTTTCTAGTGGGTAAATTTGCTTTCTTGCCTTTTAAGGGAAGGCAAAATAAAACATATGCTGTCTACAAATCATTATTAATTAAAAGCTGCAGAGAGCACCATTTTATGATGTAACTGAATATACTGATTAATAAATTTGAATTAAATTTATTTAGAGCAGTAGCTTTTATTGAATGTATGTTTTGATTTTTAAATAAGGAGATACACATTATAGCGAGAGATTTGAAAAAGAAACCCAGCTCTTTTAGTGCTTTGCTTTTTCAATAATTCAAACACTAATAGCTAAAATCCAACAATAGAAGTTCAGACAGTGATTCTACTACTCCCTTGGTGGCCTTTAAGACCTTGGTTTCAGTTACTAATCAAGATACTAACAGACCTTTCTCTATTATTAGGAACAATATCAGGTTTCATAATTTCTCTGTAAGAAATGGAACACTTATCCAAGCAAATTTAGTATTAATTGCATGTTTCACTTCAAATGCTCTTTACAGCCAACAGGATTTTCACTATCAACATCTACACAGGTCAACTCTATTATACAACCTGCAGACCAGAAATAAGAAAAAGTCTCAGAGATTTCCTATAAAATTATCCTATGTTTTCTTTAGATAATACAAATTATCTGGAAAAGTTTGTAATAAAATGATGTCTTCTAATTATTCTTCAGCTTCTTTTTGTTTCTCTGAAACTTTCCAAACATAAAGGTTTGAAAACAAAAGAAAAATAAAGTAATTTCTCTAATAGGGGATGTCCATATTTCCGTTGTGCTGCAACAACCATCAGGCTGATGTCTTGATTTTGGTTTGCAAGAAACATTTGTGTAAAACACTTGCAAAGCATAGAAAGATGGACCCATTGTAATCACATAAAACCTAGAAGTTTCAAGAACAAAAATATGGACATTTCTCTCCCCACCTCATTATTCAGATATACGCTCTTTTATCAGATGGCACAAAGCATTCCCAATAAATGTACTGCATGATTTAAAAGAAATCTAAAAAGAATAACTCATTCCTAACTGAGGCCTTACATTAACATTTCAATATAAATGACATATATATCCCCTCTTCTGGGCATTAAAGGGTTGATTTCTACCATACACATAATAGTAGCAAAGGAGAAAGGCTGTTTCTGTTACTTTGTGGTACCCATCTGTTCAATACATGCAGCCTACTTCTATCCAATGATGCTTACTTATTCCTGGAATTACTCTAGCCTTCAATGAGGTTTTAATACATATGGACCTCCTAGGGTTTTAACTGAAAACATGGAGAACTCTACAGGGAATTATTTAAAAAATGGGAATGAAAATGTTTTGGGGCTACAGTGTTTGAAAACACTGAGATTGCAGCTCAGCAATCTTGATGGGGAGCAAAGATGACTTGCCCAGAGACAGCTATGTCATCCTGAAGAACACAAGATTGTTTTTTCCTTTCTCCCACCAACATCAACCAGAAGCAATGAAAAAAGATATAGTTGTACACTAAAAAATCTATATTCTGCAACAATACTGTGAACTAAGAATTTATTATGTCTAACAGCACAGCACAGAACTCGATCCCTGAAAATTTGCTTCAACACAGAATTCAAAAAATTAGTGACAAAACCAAGGGCTTTCATATTCCAGCTCAGTGCAGTTTTGGTTCATGGGAAATATATAATGTATTTCTTTGACACTGCATATGTGTCAGAACTACTTACAAAATCAAGATAATACAATAAAAGTTTCCATGACACATACATATTGAGAACAAACATTTCAAAAGATGTTTCATTTTTTAAATGGCATTTTCAGTTGGTTAGAAAGATCATTTTCCCAATCAAAGAGAGTTACATTAGTATATTTCAGAAGAGGAACAAGACCACTGCTACAATCCATTGGTTGCAACCATCAAAGCCTCACAGAAGCAAACACACACGCAAATATATGTACATGTGTACATATATAACAATTTTACAGTGTAGTTTGCTTTTGTCTATATATTTCAAGAGGTCCAAGATGCTGGATGATTAATACCCACAGAGGGAATGTTTTCTTGATCTGAAATCACATGCTTGCAGAGTACTAGAAACCAACTACAAGATACATTTTATTTCCCAGTAGTTAATGGAAGAGATGGACAAAAGAGATAAGTCAATCATGTTCTCAGAAGTTAATCCCAAGCCAATAAGTCCAGGCAACTGCATTCACAGTGTGACCAAAATGGAGTCTCTTGAGACTGTTCAAGATGAAAAATTATCCAACAAGCCTTTGCCTTCTCTGTACACATTCCTATGCCACCTAATGCTATCAAAAAACCAGTGGCTTTAGTGTTCACACAATATTCCTACTGAGGCATCTTATGACAGGCTAACACTCATAAAATGCATGGCAAGACAGGAACTGGAGGCTTTGCAGAGAGAGGTGATGCCATTCAATGAGTTCAGCTTTAAAGGCATTAAGCTATTTAAAGGCAGCAAGTCAGTGTGAGCCACTCTGGTGACTGAAACCTTCTTACCTCTACAAGTTCTGGGCCCTTGATTTACAACAGGCAGTCCAGGGCACTGAGCCACATCTCAAAGATGCACACCCTTCCTCAAATCCCTACCCAGAAAACATTCTTCTAAACACACATCTCAGAGAAGACTTAGGCCATACTGTTCTCATGCATATGGAACCATGACAACTTTATTTTCCTTCATTCTTTAATGTACCCAACAAACCCCTTTTCAGTAGTCAACGTTTCACTGCAGATCCTGAATGACAAGCCTTCCTTCAACTGCCAGTAAAGAGCAAAGGAAACAACTGAACTGAATGCATGAATCTCAGGCTTTTTCTTCATTCTTCTGATTCCCTAGGGTTCACTTTTACCATCACCATTTAAAAGTTAGGGTCTGAAGAGGCAGATCTCCAACACCCATTGACTAAGGAAGCCAGCGCTTGGGAAGCTCATCACCCAAAATTGCCATATCACATTAGTCATGACATCAGCTTTTGAGCCACTTGCAGAAAATGTCCCAGATGAAGTCCAAATCTGCAATCCAGACAAGCTGAGCCCCAAAAGATACTAGCAGGTGTCTGGATATTAACAAAGCAGCAACTCCTGATAGAGGCTGCCCTATAGGTTCTGCTGATGTCCTCCATCAGAGACACAAGAAGGACCACAAGCTCCTCTACCCTTTTTACTTCAGAAATGCTCTGATGACCATGCCAAGGTCAGAATTGTGACCCCTCCAACACCATTCCAAAAAGCACAGTAGGAGCACAGCTAGTAAATCAATCTGCTACACAACCATAAATCGTATCATTGTTCTGGAAGCTGTGGCCTAAATAAATACACTAAAGTTATGGGAAAACAAAACAAAAACTCAAAACCATATTAAAAAAAAAAAAAACAAACCCCAACTCTGGGGACAAGAGACCAGACATGCTCAAACTGTCCATGCAAGGGTGTTGTGATGTTCCTGAGGTCTGTTCCCTGTGAAAGGTTGGATTACTAGCTGGGTTATCAGCATACAGGCTTTAACCTTTAGCCTAGCCCTGAAGTGGTCAGGCAGTTAGAATAGATTATCTTTGTAAGTCCTTTACTACAGGGTGTTTCTATTCTATTCTATATGACCATATTTTACCTGTGATTGATCTCCTTAATGAATAAATACCTATTTCTTTGAAATATACTAAGTTCTTGACGTCAACAACTTTGTCATTCTCTCTCCGCTGTTTCAGAAGAGCTAATAATGCCTAAAGAAAGGAACTTTTAAAGCATTTATTTATTTTACAGGTTTCAAAATTGCACAATATTCCTGTGAAAAACTACATAGATAGATCTGAGATGTTGGATAGCCACACTGGGATTAGTATTTACACTTCTGCATGCAAATAAGGTGGGGGGGGGATCCATGATGCTAAGATTTGGACGAGCCTTGTTTTTCATGAACTGACTATTTGCAACATTTTCTAATAAATGAAGGAGGATTTTCAAAAATACATAGCATGAAACTGCAATTAAAATCAAAACAAAACAGGATGTTTCTCACATAACATGTAAAAACAACTTCGAAACTTCTTGTTGTAGGTGGTTGTGTGCAAAGAGCAGCAGGACATGGGCAGAGAGGAAAAAATTCACAATAGTTATTGCACAGAAAAGGATTATCATTGGTTTAGAAAGACACAATTTGCTGGAGGCAAGGATAGTATTTAGAGGTAGTCTCTGTACATAACTGTCCTCATTTCATACTCATCTCTGGGCATCAGAAACAGGCAAGGTCACAGAAAGGACATGCTGTTAAATTCACCTTTGTTTTCATTTGATATGAATGCTCTCTTTTTTAATCAGCATGTATGAACATCCATGCTGATAGAATTCTTCCTTCTATCCCCAAATTATCATGTATGTTTCATCAAATCCAGCAAAGTCCATGCTGTCCTGTGTGTCCCAAATGTTACCACACTTTAAACAGGGAACTCCATAAAAAACATATTCTTACTGAAATGAGAGGTGAAAGAGCATAAAAAGGTACATCTGATGAAGAAAGTATTACTTTAGAGGAAAAACAGTTGCACATAGAAACTCTAAAGAAAGCCTAAAAGGAAAACTTTCTAAAATTTGTTATTTGTTCAAAGGGAAACAGCCAGAGCAACTGTAAGCTTTCTTTGCCTTTAGTTCTCGATATTTCAGTAAATCATATTCAAGATAAATGTTGAACAGTTTTCTTCATTATTATGCAGAATTAGATTAAATGTCTTTCTGTGATGTAGAAACAGATGACATTTCCAGGGCTGCTGCTTTCCCTTTTTTTTTTAAATTCATTTACACATCTGCATATGCACCTATCAAGTAATTTCAGGAAAACATATATATGCAATCAAGTTTTGATAAAATTTAGTTTACTTTTAGTGTTGCATACAAGTAATTTCAGGAAAACATATATATGCAATCAAGTTTTGATAAAATTTAGTTTACTTTTAGTGTTGCATACACAAAACACCAAGTGGTTGTATATTCCCTATTAATTAAGGGAGGGGGAGGCAAGAGGATGAAAATTATGTAGGAAGAAGATAAAAATTCCCTCAGATCTATAGACTGTAATAATTTACTCCTACTTACCACTTCAATCAATAAATATGAAAATAAAGCTCACATAGCTCTATCTACAATCCGAATCCTAAGGCTTTATAACATGACAACATTTTTGCCTCATGGTTCCTTACTCAGGAAATATAAAGCAGCTCTCAAGAAGCAAATCTTTAAGGAGCCTGAATGTTTTTTTCTGTTTGAAGAAAATAAACCTCTCATCCCATGACAGCAAGACCCCATTACAGAACGTGCTAATTGGCTGCACCCTTTGGGAGCTCAGCACACTCCACCTTTTATTTCAAGGCTGACACTGCACCTTAGTGTGAGGTTATCACATTAGTCAGTCCCTGTTGTGAAACACCATGTGTGAAACTAGAATGTAAGTGCAAAATGACTGAGATTCACTCTGGCTTCAGTGTCAGCACAGGTTCCTGTCATATGCCACTGAGTGCATGTGATGTGTCTTTGCCCACCTTACTTATACAAGTATCATCAAAACTTTTCAGTTGGATACTGCTGTCACTTTATAAATGCTGTTGTTATTTCTTTCATGTTAAAAAGTGATTACCTAGCACAAAAAAAAGGTACCATATGTTTTTATTAGAATTTTCTTTATCAGCTTTAGGAAGGCAAAAAACCCTGCAACAGATCATAATTTTCACACAGCCTTATCCCTGCACATTTAAGTACAGTGAATAACATGGAGATAAACGTGCATTTGAAAAGTATTCCTGTGTTAATAGAGGCTGCACAAGCTGTCATTTTGAAAGATGTGAAAAAAGATCCTTGAAGAAAATCAGGAAGGCCACAACTTTGTTGTCCATCTACAAACCATTGTAGAATGACTAAACAATAAACCTTGAGATTCTTCACTGTAACAGCTTAATGAGAAAGAACTAAATTATACACAAACATCCAAAAACCCCTTAAAGAATGAAAAACCACTGTCCCTACTCCCTCAACATATGAAATGCCAGCAAACTCCATGTGAGGCCTGAGCGTAAGCTGAACAGCATCAGTTCTACATGCACTGAACCACCCAGCTGGTATAATGAGATGTCTGATTCCTGGTATAATGAGATGTCTGATTCCCTATTACATCAGGAATCACAAACACATTATATACAACCTTTCTGAAAAACATCTAATAGAAATCCCTTTTGTCAAATACTGAAGCATTCCTTCTTTCTTTGGCTACATAGTCTGGCATATGCACACACATTCCCATTTCATCACGCAGACAAAAATATTTGGGGCAAAATGCTGTTTTTTAATACCTAGGCAATCTAACTAAGAGTATAAAAGCTATACCATAGAAAGAAACCACATCCCTAAAATGTGAATTTTTATCTCACATTCTCTCTTAGTCAGTTCTGCTATCATATTATATGCCCCAAATATTTCTGTTGCTTCTTCTCAATTCTGGACATTGAAAAAAACCCCAATCTACACAACCAATGTTAGAAGCCAAACTAAATTCACACTCATTGTTCCCTCTTCCACAGGCTTTTCCACAGGCTTCTGAAATTCCAAAATGTTGAAATCAGGCACAGAAATAAACTTTTGCTCTGAATCAGATGAAGTAAAATTATATAGTCAAAATAATGAAAAAAAATTAACATTGACAAAAACTTTTATGATATCTTCTGATTTATAAAGACTTGATTAGTACCCACTGTGATTGAAAATGTGGCTACCTCTAATGAACACCTCATCCAATACTTGCACAATGCCACTGCATGAGTGGCATTTATGAAAAACCCCAGCTATCAGAGTACTGACATCAGAAATGGATCCAGCCATAGAAATATTTTAGATTTTTATTTTTCAAACTACTTTTTCATTTCATAAGGAGATACTATTAATACTTCAGATACTCTATTGTATTAAGACACAGAGAGCAATGTGACTAAATATATCTGTATCAGTAACAGTCTTGGGAACAAGAGGAGAATGAGGCAGCTGAACACATAAACACATTCTCAGGGCAGTGGATATCTCAGGCACTACCATCCCTTAGATCTTGATTCAGTTCATAACAACTCAGAGCTTCAGCTTCCTAAGCCATAATGATATTTCTGATAATGTTCTCCAAATTGTCCTTCTGAATTCAGGGTTCACTACTTCTTATGAGAAAGTAGGACTATATTTATTAAAAAAAAAAAAAAAAAAAAAGCACTTGCACTTAAAATCCCACTTCAGCATGCCTATGTGCTTGCATTATAGCAAAATATCTTTATGGTTAACACCACATATAGCTTTTACTGTGCTACTTCATTTCTGAACTATTTTTTTTTTAAATATTTTACAGAAACTTTTTTAATAATCAAAATTTTATCACTTTTATGAGCTTAGGGTATTTTATCTATAATGATTTTGCGTTATAAGCATTTTACTTAATACTTTTTTTTTCATTATCCTTCTACAAATTCAAAAAAGTTATTTTCAGGATTAGAGTTATTTTGGAGATTATTCTAAGTGATTACATCAGTTCTCATTCCCTTTCTCAGAATAATGATTATTTGCTTGACTTGACTGCAAGCCTGTAACAACATTTTATCTTTCATGATCTCATAAAATTTATACTGTTTTTTTGCATACAGCTTCTATCTAAAAGCATTAAAAAATATATTTGTAAATCCCAGATCAGCCATTCTATTTTGTAGTTAAGAATGCTATTTCTTTCATTGAACATTTCTTTTTCTCCAAGTGAACTTGGAAACATAAAAGTTGAGAAAAAGTGAAAAGACAACAGTTACCAAATTGGTCTCTCAAAAGAATAAATAAATAGCCTGAATAAATTAGAAGATTTTTATATCTTCTAAAGAGTTTCTTCTTTTGAATAAAAAGGAGTTTATTATACAAATCTGTACTTTTAAAATTTATTAAGTTGTAATGTCAAAGAATCACATGTGGGGGAAAAAGGAGGAAATTAATAACAGTTCTGATGTATTTGGTTTCTGAAAGAAAAAGAAACTCAAGCCCAAATGAGATTTCTATTATAGAAAAATATTAGCCATATTAAGAAGAAACACTTCATGAACATGTTTTGACAGTAAAATTGGGACTAATGAGATTGTAATTAGCAACAGTCAAAGACTGTTGGAGCAACAGAATAGATTTCTGAAGTTATTAGTGTACTACTTAATTAGTGGCTTCTATGAACCATAAAAAACTTTGATACTTAATCTGCACAAGAAGAATTTAAAGGATAAGTACTAGTGAATCTGCTGAGCATTACTTAAGCCTATTTACAAAAGAACTTTGTACAATTGTAGTGAAGAAACCATAAAAAACCCAGGTGTGTTTAACTGACATTTCATGCCTATTATACAGACTTGAAGACAAAATATAAATCCAAGATTTTAAAAACTTATCAGCTGAAGGATATATATAAGGAGATCTATAAAGGAATACTGTGATAGAAAACAGTCATGATTACATTCCTTATGATGAAAATAGCATGGATCAAAAATAATCCTTTTCTATGGAATGTACCTATTTCTTGGTGTTAATGAATGATTTGGGTACTTGGTGTAACGGTGTAATGCTACAGTTTTTAGAGAGTTTGTTCAGAAGGCACAGAAAGGAAAAGGAATCTTTACAGGCAGCTTTGAAGGTGAGGAGGATGAGCTACTACTCCTCACATCTGCCATATGAGCAGGAGAGGACTGTGGTTAACTCAAGCACCAACTGGCTTAGATTTTAGGGAAAAAAGAGAAAAAAATCTTCCAAAAAGGGTAAAGTAGTGAAAGACTTTATCTCATGATGTCACAGGGTTCCTAACTCTGGAGTTCCTGAAAAACAAGTGAAGATAAACACTCTTCAGGATGCCCATGGTCAAACTAGAGGATCAACTCATTCTCAACATGATGATTCTGTGTTAATGCAGTGTAAAATTTCTGTGTAAAATGTAATTCCTGTCACCATATGATTCCATGAGTTTAAGTAAAATTCTTCAAGGGAACAATACTGGGAAGGCAGGTAGCTAAGGCAATACTGATAGAAACATGGGGATCAAGGAAGGGATCAGAAACATGCAGTTAAAATAACAGTGCATGAATTAGTTTACCAGGGAATGGAGCTTAAATCATTCTGAGACATTAATGAGGAAATGCAAAAGGCACTGGGAAAGTGCCAGAGTGAGAGGGGCCAGAAGCAAGAGGTGCTGCTTAGCACAGCTGTAATGGATGATGCTGAAGCTGTTGAGCAGATGAAAACACAGAGAGGAACAGAGGAGAGGGAACATGTCAGAGAACTGCCTTGTGTCAAATGCACTGCATTGGATCAGCCTCTTTGATACTCTCTAATTCCTAACATCATTTTCCTTTCAGAAAGGGGTCTCTCAATGGATAAGATAGGCAGTGATATTCTGATGTGCAGAGACTCTCTAGGCCTTTGCACAAGGGGAAGAAGACACAACAGAGCAGAGAGTAAGTGCAGATATATTCTTTTTGGTGCTATGGCTTAGCCTATAGGGAAGATACAAGCAGAGGCAAATGGAATTACTTGGTAAAAATGCTGCTGATTGGCATACTGGGATTCTTGTCATCTGAGTGGGTAGGGTAGCACTCAGCAAAGCAGTGACAAAAATATGTAATGAGGAGCACAATTTGTGTTTCAAAGCAGTTATAGAAGCTGAGAGTCTCTCTGGAGCATCTCTGTAGAACCTGACAATCCCCTCAAAATTTACAAAACTTGAGACCTGATGCATTTATACAACATCTAAATGACAATTCATTGCTTCTACTTAAGGTAAGCACAGATTTGCCTGACATCCAAAATAATCTTTTCTCAACTTGTAACAAAGGGGAAAGGGAGATAAAAACAAGCTTATTTGTGTCATCATTTTAACTCTCTTTTGCTTCTTCCATTTTTCAATTGATAAGGTTATTTCTGCAGCACAATAAACCCTGCACACACAAGGGTGCAATGGCCTCATAGCTCAGATGCTATTAGGGATCAGCAGGCTGCATGTGAAACATGAAGCATACAAAAACAGGCAAACAAACAAAATTGGCCAAAAGGACAGAACATGTCTCTCCTGGATAATTTGCAATTACAGTCACATCTTCTATAGGTATGTACGTGCAAGCCAGAAAGACAATCGAATTTGCCTTTTTTTACAGAGCAGTTTGGACAGCACTGCAATATAGATGCAATTTTCTGCCTTCAGTCTTTTTTGGCAATAACCTTCTAAAATAGGAATGTATAAATTCCAGCAAATACAAATCTCTGCAGCTTTAGGTAAATACTTCATATATTATCTTAAAAAAATGCCTTTCATTTGTTCTAAAAGATTTCTGAAATTTATGATGTTTTCTTAAAAGAATTAGGCCTTTTACCCTGACTGCTTCTACTGCTATGAAAACTGGAAACCTGTTTCCAACTCTTCCTCTCCATTGCTTTTTGTTAACATATACATATATAAGGTATATATACCTTATATATATATATATATACACACCTTATATATATTTTATATATTTATATAAATAAATATATCTATGTATTTTTCCACCTTGATTCTATCTGTTCATGCACTATTAACTGTTTCTTTTCACATAAATTATTCTGATCTTTCTTCTTTTTAAAGCTGTTCATGGATAACACGAAACACATTTTCTTTAAAGTTTCACTTTCTGATTGAGCAAAGCAGCGTCATTTAAGCCCTTCCTGCAAGGCAGGCTAAACATCTCCTTGATGCTCACAAGTACATAATTTATGCACCAGTCTTAGATATTGAATGGTTTCTCTTGGTTTGCTTCATAAAGAAAGAGCCTGATTAAAACAACTACATTCCCATACAAAATAGAAACATTTTAACCACCATTTTAATTTCACATTTTCAGTGGCTACATAGAACCTTCAAGCCAGAAACCTAACATTTTGTTCCACCAGCCATGATCCTTAATTTGACAGCAAGAGACAAACTTCCAGCTACATAACATATTCAGAAACTATTGAATGTATAGGAATTTGTTTTGTATATGATTTTTTTACTACACTTTCATTTTTTTCCTTCCTTAAATAGCCAAAACCTCAAGCATTATTCTTTTGCAGCTGCAACAGTCAATTCTATTAACTACTTTTTCTTTTTTTTCCCCCACACATCAAAATATTGATGGGGAAATCAATCTAAATATCAGATGTGATATCCGATTAGATGTTAAAATGTCATAGCTGTGATACATAAGTTTTTAAGAGCTTCACAAATTACTCATTTTGTATTGGAAAAAAATGTAAATCACTAGACAGGCCATAATTTTTAAAATATTACAGTGACCTACTCATTTAGTTCAAAACCAGACACAACGTCAGTCGTATCACAATATCACCACACCCAAAAGTCTAAATAAAGGAAAAGTCACTTGCAAAAATGGTTTTTACACATAATATTCTTTCCTGGCATTTCTGTACTCATTAAATATTGTTGCTTGCATTTACTGCTAGCTTTTCGGGATCCAAATTTAAATCTTCGAGAAAAATATTCTTATTCATGTGACAATCAAAATGCAGATCTTCAATGGTTTACAAGCACTACCAAAAAGGTGGAAAACCATGCTTGTATAGTTAAAAATGCTGAATTTGGGAGCAAAGAAGGATAAACAAGAGAGAGTCATATATCAGGTATCAGTGTTTGTGCAGCTTTCACATAAACAGTAGTGCTGTGATCACTCTTGAGCTGTGCATGTGTCAGCCTTATGTTCAGAAAGCATATATGCATTTTCTCTAACCAAAGAAAAATCTAAACTCAGCAACAGTACTCATGATTTTTTTATATTAAACAATGTTTCAGAGCTCTAGGACAGTACTGAATCTGCACAAGAGGCTATGTTGATTGTAGGTAATCTTGAGAGACTTCTATTATCAAAAAACACATTCCACAAGATGACTGCTACATTTTGATTTGACAATCTGACTCTATCCCAAAGGCTATGCTCACTGCACTTACAACACAAGTCCAATCAAATCTCTACCAAGCCCAAAAGTAATCACCTTCTGTGAAGACCATTAGCAGATTAAGCCTCGGATAAAAAAAAAAGTTACATGCATTTATCAAAGGGCAGAAAACCAATAGCTTGTACATAAGCCATCTTTTCAATTGTATTTGGGTAAGTGATTAGTCTTCCTCTTATCACTATCATTTGACTATTTGACTTCATTGTGGCCATATTGTGACCCAAATACAGTAGATATATCAACAGCCAGATCAAGTCTGATTCCAGCTGCAGGCTTTTTATGTCTACTGATATATGAGGGATGGTAGCTCTCTTAGTTTTATTTACAAATGACTTTATTGAAATTAAGTGCATCTATGGGAAAAGTAAACCAAATTCCAGAAATAATTTTGTTCTACCAGCTTTAACAATCAAAAGGAAAATTGATTGTGTGAGTGCACACACGGTAAGGATTCAAATATATAGTTAGCATACTTTCAAAGGCTGCAGCATTATGAAATTATGTATTTCAGGACTGAATTAGAAGCAAAAATCTGTTATATGACTTACAACTTGAGACCAAATTTGGATATTCTGGAATGAGCAAAACTTGCAGGGCAAATAAAGGGTATGAATATCGTGAGGTTTCCCTGAAGATTTCCACTGTCATTTTGTTCAAGAGAAGCAATGAGGATTTTCCAAATGAAGCAGGCAGTGATTCAGTATCTAAACCTCTTGATCTTGTGAACTCTTTGAAACACAAGCCCATCTGCCACAGAAACCTTTTTTCTACCACTTGTAGTATGCACCCATTGCTAACCATGCCCTTTGATTTACATAATGCTTATCAGTTTCTCCTGCCATTACTATGAAAATCAGAAAGATACCATTGTTGATTAATCAACTTGAGACCATGAAGTAAGAGAGTATATCCTTCTATCTCTGACTGTATTTTTACAGTTGCCTTATATTCCTTGGAGGTCTTCTTTAACCCTCTAGTGTGTATGATAAACTTCCATTTATTTTATTCTTTACAGGACCCTCATTTTTCTCCAGTGAGATTGTTGATCAGAGAAACCTTTTCTCCTACATGCAATTTTTTTTTTTTTAGCAGCTGGCATAATGTTGGCTTTCACTTTGTCTTTTTTTTTTTTTTTTTTTTTTTTTTTTTTTTTTTTTTTTTTTTTTTTTTATGGTCAATATGCTTGCTCCATAGGCAACAAAAACCTATTTATGCTTTCTTCTAGGGCACATATTCTTACTGACTTCCGCCTCCCCCAGTCTTGTAAAATAAGTATCCTTTAATATTTTCATTGGTAAGAGCCTAAGAACCTTGCTCATGCCATGTCCATTGACTTTGGCTGTTACAGGACAATAACAGTCAGTAGATAGAATGGTATTGATTTCTATATTTTTCTAGACTCTTTCAACTAGTCTAATTGAGTCTAGTTGACACAGATGATGGGCTTGGAGTCCGTTTCATGGGTTTGTACCATTTTTTAGAGTGCTGAGGTTGCAAACCTTAAATGCTTTCCACCCATTCATATCTTCAGCTTTCAGTAAGGATCTGGCTGTGTCCTAGTCTCTAAATGTATGTCATAGATTTACAAGGCTGGAGAAGTCTGTCACATAAACTACATATTTGCTTTGTACTGTCATTACATCTGCGACACCTAAGTTAGGCTGTGTTTGGATTGCCATTTAGCATGTGGAAAAAAATGGACATTATGCCATCATAGAAAAAGAACTGTATGGATCAGTTTATTCAGGAGCTGTAGCCAGTGTCAAGCCCTTCACCCTGCCTAGTAGTTCAGACACAGCTACATTTCTGCCAGGAGTATTCTTGTTGTATGATTCAGATCTCCAGTTTAGGTAACAGCTGAAGCACACACATATGCCCACATGCAGCTATAATTAATACTTAACACAGGAGATACAGAAATTCAAAGAAATATGTCAACACTTAACGCTTGCCTTTGTCTCTGATCCATTATTTCTCTAAAGCACTCTCCACAATGAGCTCAGGATCCCCAGTTGTTCTCCTTGGTAGCTATTGGAGTCACATGTCAAAAGGTGAAGCACTCTTCCCTTGGTGTATTGAAGTATCTCTCTGATCCTTCTCAGAGCTACTGCTCTCCTTCGATCCCCTGAGTGCTTGCTCCTCTCACAATTCCTTCTTAAAATATCAGACCTTTGATACTTTCATCCTATTTTCCAGATTATAAAATTGCAGTTCACAGTGGAAAAATCAGGACAAACAGGCTTTGGAATGCAGTTGTGCCACAAATGACACCTGAATGGATAAACTACACGAATCTGACAGATGCACAACAACACTTTTATGTCAGGCTTTCTACACATTAAAAATTTTAGTCCCAAAGCAAGATATAACATCAAATCATTTACTTCAAATCTTTAACAGAAAGAACTATCAGTAAATCCAATGCAAGGAAAAGGTCCAAGCCCTCAGAAAAGCATCTTGGGTGTAGGACATAAATAAGATCAGAAATTAAATTTAGAAAACTAAAGAAAATCCACTACAAAATAAACAAAAAATCCGACCCCATACCCATGGTTCATGTTGAATGTTCAAGAAGATCCAAAAATCTCAAATTCCTCAGTGGGCTGATGCAGCATATAAATAGCCATTTACATCACCCAAGTGATATATAAATATATGAGGTCTAGAGCTGGCTTCTGGAGCTGTCAATAACAAGGAGCTGGCTGTAGCAAAGAAGGCTGAGGACTACCTTTTTCATTGGAATCATCCTAAGGCCTCTTAGGTCCCCAAATCACCCAGCAACCCATTATCTCTTTCTATTCCTATACTGAGGTATCTCCATCCTTCAAGATATGAAACACATCTTTCAGCTCTCTTCTTCACAGACATTCTCATTTACTTTGTGAAGAGCCAAAATTACTGTTTACTGTTGCTCAAAGCTATTATTCTTAACATTGAGAAAATGCTTAGAATGAAAGTTCATGGTAATCATGTAGATGCACACATCAGTGTTTCTTTGCTACTTGAATAGTCATCATCAGTGCAGAGAACTCCAGCCTTAATATTGCTAGTATCCAGATGTGTAAGTGTGGCCTATAATTTGGGATCATATTCTGTGTGTATGTAGTTCTCAGAGAAAAGATTACACAGTCTCACTGTTACCCTCTGCACTTCACTAAAATATTGAGATAAGAATTTGACTTAGTCTAAGATGAACCAGTTGACTATAAACAAAAATCCTGCCCAAACATCATCAAAGTGTTTCCCATGTCCTCAAAGGACATAAGTTGTTTCTATGAAATTTTCTAACCTAAATAATCACTTTTAGGTTTGTGAGATGGAAAAAACAACTGTAGCTAAGGAAGAACAAACCATAGCCAGAGAGGCATGTTTACTTCTATCTTTATTTATATCCCATATATATGCACCACTTCTAGACTGCCTGATCAGACAATATTGCCACCCACAAAGTCACCAAATGTTTGAATGAAAAAGAACTTTTTATATCTGCACATACATGTATCTCTGAGACCAGGGATGAATATGTGTAACACATACCTCTCTAATTATTTTTAATTATTACTTTCTTATCACAGCTTCAGTTATGAAATAGATCATTCATGACTTAACCATGATGTCACTTGGATTCATTCCAAGTTAGTTACATGACAGAAGTTAAAATTATAAAAGCTAAAGGTAAAAATGTCAGAAGCAACAGTAAGCGTTATTAATGGAAAAACATTTAATATATACAATTTATGGACAACAAATATTAGATAACTCTTTCCATCCTATACCCCACCTGCCAGTAAATCTCCCAATCCTCCGATAAAAGAGTTCTCTTAAATATGGAGTTCTTTCTCCTCTGACACTACTACAAATATTAGGTGACCCAAGGTCAATTAGGCATGTTAGTCAGTCCTGGACCAAAGTCCAATTTATAATACAATATATCATAATTTTTCAGTGTCAAAAAGTCAGTATTGTTATTTGATTAGCCGAATCCATTCCAATCTGAAAATGCCTCTGGCTTCAATATTCTGACAAGACTGTCATCTCACTGAACTCTAAACAATACAAGCAATGACCCCCAAAAGAAAAGGCAGTTTAAGTTGTGTGTCTAATTTGAGGGAGAACAAAACCAGCCATGTGGCATGCATATATATATATATATATATACATACATATATGTATATACACACACAATTAAAATTGCCAGGGTATCTTTGCCTAAATATAAACAAACACCAAAGCTTTCAGACTCTAGGTATCAAAAATATAATATCAAAAATATATTCTTAGCAGGAATGATTTGTGATACATTATGTTGCAACACATCATTTATTTCACAGCAAGGAATCTGTTTCAGTGAATTTCATGTATACAGTTCTATTAAAATTCAGGTTTAGAACCATTCCCAGGCCACACCAGAAAGGAGCTGTACAGGCTTCAGCTCTCACTGTAAGGTACAGCAGAGGATACAAAGGTAGATACCTTCAGAAATGAGTTCTACCACCAACACAGCCTTGCCTTCCAAGCCCATTTGGTTACCTTTTGTAGCCTTTACTTCTCTGGGATTGCAAAGGAAGGCCAGATAACCTAAAGTGACCTAATTTGTATCTAAACAATAGCTACATAAATCAGCTTTTTCACCAGTAGGATCAAATCAAGGTTTTTTTAGCACACTGATAAATAGCAATGTTAATCAGACTGAAATCAAATAGCAGCAGATTTGGCATGTGTTAATATATTGAAACTCAGATGCCTGATTCAAAGCATCTCACATAAAAGTCCAATCTAGCACTGTAGTTCAGTTTTCAACTATTTTGGTCTTTAGCCAAAATAGTGAGGGAGAAAGGCTTAATTTCTTTTCTTAGAGAAAATATAGTGATGAGGCACTCTCTCAATACATGGCATTTTGCAATAATTTCAAGTTATACACTAGAAGAACTAGTGTATATTTATCAGCCTACAGCAATTCCTAAGAATCTGATCCATGCATATTTGAATAACTTTTGGAATCCTGCCAGATTGACAGCTACAGTTAAAAGAGGCCAAAACTGATATGTTAAATAGCACCATGATTACTTTATATCTTCTTTATTTGGGATAGATGCAGAATCAGCCCAGCTGCAAGCCAAGCATGACTTTTAAGTCACTGACCAGAAAAAGAACATGCTAGAGTTTGCTCTTTCTTTTCAACTTGAAAGACTTTAAGATTCTATCCCAAACATTATCAATAGCAACTAGGAAAAGAATTAATCAATTATATTTTCAGTTAGCTGAAAATAGCAGCAGTCACACAGTCATAATTTTTCCTGAAGCATTAGTGGAATATTATTGGATTTTATAACAGTGGCCTAACATTTCAGGTTGACAGCAGCCCCTTTGTCAAAAAACCCAACACAATTTTAAAAAGTGAATGCTTAACAGTATGCATGTGGTAGCTGCACAGAATGGATGGAATGGGAAAGATGATTCTCTAACTGAGACAGGACACTATGGACCATCCTCTTCCTTAAAACCAGCACTAACAGTAGTGCATACAGTGAGGTTCATCCCCATTGTCCTCTAAGTGAAAACCTGAAGTTTGAAATCAGTGTCAAAGGGTCTAGAGCAGTCGAGTCTTTTCAATTTTTACAAGACATATTTATATTGCATTGCATCTTTTAATCAAAGCTATAGCAGACTCTTTCACTCTTCCCCTATGTATAAAAACAACCATCCTTTGTCTTTTATTCACATTGTGTTGCAAAATACAGCTTTGTTTTGGTGTTGGGAGATTGGAAGGTGAAATGGAGGTCACCCAGTTCCCCGAGGTCAGTCGGCACTAATGAAACCAGCCTCTGGAGAACACCAGCAGTGTCCCATTTCTCTCAAGGTCAAGCAACTGCCGTAATCATTCAATGAGAGACTAATAGGACAATTCATGAGTCTTTTTTCTTCAGGGGTAAAGGACACACATCCATACTGTTCTTTTTATGCTCTTCTAAACAAACTTTTTTTTCACAGAAAGATTTAAAAATGTAGAAAATATGTGCAGTAACTTAAGTAACAACCACTTGGAAGCAGTATTTTTTGGTTTTCAACAGAGATCAACTAATAATTAATAAGTACAGATAACCTATAATAAAACCAGTGCACTTGGGACTTAATTCAATGTGAGGGAGTAAAAAGGAAAATCAGTTAAATGTGTTAATTCATTTCAGAAACTATGCATATGTTCCTGCCCTCTCCAGAATCTGGATTACCTGCATACATGCAGACCCTCGCCCTGCACATCACACAGCCTCTCCATCCTCATCACTCTTGTAGGTCCACTCTAACCAGCCTCTTCCTTCTAAGGGTTTTTCCCCGTCCTGTTTTCACAAATCTCAATGTAACATCCAGGCCTAAACTGCAGGCTCCCTTAATTCTTCCAATACATTTTACCTTCTTATCCCATATTTGCCTCTCTATGCACATGACATTCAGATACAGACTGTTTTTCCACACAGCCATGCACAGGCAACCAAACAAAAATGGGGTGTGTCCATGAAAGAAATAGGCAAACGGTAGCCTGAACTTTGGGTATCAATAGATTCTGCACCCACCTCTAAGACATTAAGGGCAATGTAATCCACTTCAGTAGAGGTGGGAACAATCAAACCTAACTCTCAGCAAAAACTTATCCAAAAGTTTACAAAACTCCAAAAGATGCCCAAGTTATTATCAGTATCACTTGATGTAGAAGCCTGTGCAACTAAATTTAGAAAAGTTTAGAGAAAATAAAGTTTCCTGCCTGTTTGATAAAGTTATTAAAGTACTTAATTTGTTAGTAATATTTTACTTTTACTTTTGTCTCTACTATGACTGCTGCTGAACATGATGTTGGACAATTATTAAAAACCCCACACTTAGATATAAGAATATTGCCAAATTACTTTGCTATATTTTAGCTCAATGTACATACATATCAAAATGGAATGTACCATGCTGTTACACAAAAATATCCTACAATGCCAGAATCTGGCACTAGTACCCTGAAGCAATGCTACAGGAATACGAAGAAGGCATAGACTTGTTTGTTGTACGAACTGCAATAAAACCCCCAAGTTTCATTACATCTTTTTTTGACAGAGATGTCACAAATCACCAGGAGTTATAAGCAGCTGTATGTCAAAGCAGGATGCTGGTATTATAGCAAGATGACTTTCAAATTTGGAGCTAAATTGTTAAATTTTCTTTCTCTCTTGCAAAGTGTTTTGCTTCTTATTTCACCAATATACTCGAAGCTTATGGAGAGACTTTTGAGCATCTCTGTCAAAAGGCAATGACTTTACATTTCTGCTCTGAAAAAACGTATTGCAGGGTGGAATGAATTATTCCAGTCAATATATGATTACTTGCTCTGTGACAGTGCAACCTTGTAAAGAAGAGATTGTCTTCATCTTTTATTTTCCATGGTAGATAGCAATTCATATTTTTACACTTTCATTCTTTTTAGTGCAATGCACTTGTTTAAAGAACAGCAAAGAAAGCTCATGTCAATATGTTAAAATATATCCAAGATCTGCAAATAAATTTTTTTTTACTCTTCTATCTCAGATATCTTTTTTGAAAATTTTTCTAATGATAGACATAACAGCAGTTTGGGTGCTTTTCAAACAAAATGATCAGCACAAGAGAGAAAACTGTATGTCTAGTTTTTGTGTTTTAAAGGTAATTCTAAAATGACCAAACAGTGTCAAATGTGGATAGAATTAACTATATATACATATATTAAAAAAAAAAAAAAAAAGAAAGAAAAAGGAGGGATTTAAGACTTGTGTCCACAATATTAATGACTTTTCAAAAGGAAAAGTTACTATTAGCACTGTTCTACATTATGTCCACATAACCAGAAAGGACAAATCCTCTCTGAGACAACACATGCCACAAGGGGACAACATATTATCTACAGCTGGAGTTTCATATCAGATGCTCACTTAGCATATTAAAAACATGGCTTTTCAATGGTGTGCATCCACATTAGGATATCTAATTCTGACTCCCCCTTCCCCTTGACCATTCCCTCCAGGGCAAGGTAATGGGCCAGATACTCTGCTATGTAAACTCAGCCTATTAAAATTGATATTCTTGAAGTTAAGGTGATACACACCAACAGCATGTGACCTGGATATTTCTGAATTTAAATCTTAAATTGCTGTTTGTCTATTTTTTTGTCAGATAAGGAAAACAAAAACGAAATTTGTGCTATGGTAGGTTGGTATTTTAGGGTTTGAAACTGGGGGCAGGAAGGTGTTGTAGATGAGGAACAATTATTGCTTGGAAATAATTGAAAGTGTTAGGGTTTTTTTAACCTTTGGAATGGAAAGTAGGGGAGAAAAGTGGTGACTGTAC
Source organism: Cettia cetti (assembly GCA_013401135.1). Lineage (NCBI taxonomy): Eukaryota > Metazoa > Chordata > Aves > Passeriformes > Sylviidae > Cettia > Cettia cetti. The sequence goes on along the minus strand of VZUI01087424.1, from coordinate 55,589 downwards.
ATACACATGCACATATATATAAAAGAGTAACTACATCAAAACAGCCTTATCCTATAGAAATATCCATCTTCTTAAGTATTAACTAAAATGTTCAAAAGATATGCTTTCTTTTTACATAAGAAAGTAGAAAAAAACCTCTCATCGACATATTCTATTATTAAAATTGGGCAATATAGCTACAGAAAACAATACAATAAAATTAAAATTTTTGGGCTCCATGAGGTCATAAGACTAGATAAGAACTTGCTTTTCATCTCACCATCACTAGCAGTTTACCACATTTTAATATGCTAAGACATCAAGCAAAATGAAAAAACACCAAAACAAATGAATAATTTTCACTACTAGAAACAGTCACCATTAAAAAGAGTACTTCACATACATTAATTTTATCATTTTGAATAATGTAAAGCCAATGATTAACTACAAAGCTTGAGCTATAGGTTCTGTAAATGTCTGACTAAAAATCACTCACTGTCAGCTTCACGGATAATTTGCTAGTAAATTACATCCTTCCACATATTTTTGAAATTCTTTCATAGTTAGGTGAACTGGACAAAATTAAAATTTACATTTCAAGCTGAAATATTCCAGAGAATAATTTCTACCAGATGGCTGAAAGCTGGAGCTATTCCTATTTTATTGCTGGCTTTTGTTCAAGATTAACCATCCAGTTTTGAAAACTTGTTTCTGTTTCTCTGTACTTGGAACTAAAATAATATTTACACTCACAGTAAACATTTCACAGTTGCTTCTCAGTCTAAACCATCTCTGCTTATCAAAACCATGTATAATTGTGACTCAGACATCAAGCTGCAACTGTAAACATGCTAATCCAAAATTAAAGGTTCATTACTCACATAATGGAAGACAAGTTGAAGCATTTCATAATGCCACAGAATTTCCCTTTTGACTACTTTTGATCTCCAATCTATTTTGGCCTGAGGTCAGCTGGCAAACAGATACCATAGATTGATTTCTGTGTATGTGTGTTAATGACTCCCCTTTCCATCCTTTGGCTCCAAATTGTCTTAAATTGGCACTGACTATGATGATATTCAGAAAACAGACTTCATAGAATTGTACCAGTGCTGGTTATAAATAAAATTTAAGGTTCAAAAGAAAAGAGTTCTTAATACTCCAAGGGATTACTGAAATTGATCCTAATACTATTTAAATATGCATAGTTTAACTGGGTTCACCTTTCATTCACTGCATTTGCCTTTTGTGAGCATAGAGAAACTTATTGTTTTAGCAAATCCAGAATTTTCTATAAATCCTGGATTCTATTTTCCTTTCGAAACTAAACACAATTCACTCTGACACACACCAGCCTAGGAAATTTGAGCCTGAAAAGGCTAACCTCTTTCTTTCTTAGGATCAGGCAGTATCAGGCAGTATCACACAGCCAGAACATTTATTCGTACAGCACACAAACGCTTAAATGACTCTAGCTTCTGAAAGTGTTTTTTCCTCTTGCAATGCTAACTCAAAAATCACCAATACAGAAATGACAGTTCTCTAGCAGTTAGTGCAACAGAAAGTCTGTAAGTAAGTGCATATACAGAGTGGCCAGAATAAAGTTTAGTCTTTCCAGCACTGATGAAGAGTTTACTCTACAGAACTACTGAATAATACCAACACGAGCATGTGGTCCATGCCCAGATACCATAAATCTACATAAACCAAATTATAATCCCTGTGTGAAGCCTTCCCTAAAGCAAAGAACTGCTGGGCTTCACCACAAGTAGTACAGATGCCTGACTGCTGGTGGGCAGAGAGCTGTGCCTCTTTTCAAGATTGCTTTTGCAGCACTGAAAATAATAATAAAAAAATGGACTATGTGGCTGTCTGGATGAATAAGCAGCAAAACATGCGTGTTTATCTTACACCAGTGGATGATTCTTTCATGTTACAGTAACCTGGTCTGTGGTTGGAGATTTTTGAGACATAGGAAGGCAGATTTGATAGGAAACTACCCATCTGAATATAAAACTTCTTAAACAGCCAACTCCTGCAATTTTTTCAGAAGCCAATTCTTCTGTATTGTAAGTGAAATAGCAAACAAATTGAACCAAATACTTAAATAGGTGTGATTTAAATCTTGGGTTCCCCTTCAGACTTAAACAGCTATCTTTTCTCATTTTATATTTGAGGACACAATCTTCAGTCTCCTTATATGTATTATAACATATTTCGGCATTCTAATTTCCAGATTCAATCAGCTAAGGCATATTTACATATTTATTAAGAGAAAGGTTAATACAAATCATTCTTTTTGGATTCTATTGCAAGCTTTTTGGGTAGGAGCAATATAAGTCAAGTGCAGCCATTGCTAAATCATTAATAACCTCCTGAAAGCTTGATTTTTATTATTCCAGTTTCATATGCTCAAATAATTACAATGATAAAATGAAATGGAACTCTATAAATAGGCTTATTATTCTGATTTACAAATGAATAGAAAACCTTTGAATTCATTGTTATATAGATTGTAACAATAAAGATTTTTACTATCATTACTCAAAATCTGAGGAACTTCATTCTTTTTTTGAATATAAACCCTGCTCATCCATTTTCATGGACTTGTCAAGAAAACAGAATTATGCAACTGTCACTCAAATTAAATGAACTTAATATATTACTGTCTACAATAAAAGTGAATGTTTACCTAGGAAGCTTTTTCTTTTGTAAAGAGACAATATGCAACCTGCATGACACTCAAAATATTATTGGAATGATAAGACAAGGAATAAAGTATAAAAATATTAATACACCTTTTAAAGGAGATATACAAGAGAAATATTGACCTAATAATCAAATTAAATATTACCCTAATATTCAAGTTTAGTTAAGTGCTGAATGCTGGACATAGATGCTACATATTGTAGAACTGGCTGAACAAACTAAAAAACATTCACAAATTTCCAAAACAAGATGTGTTCTATACAAAGTACAGCCTCACATGTATAGGCTGTGTATGTCACACCTTTGAAATGCACTCATTTAAATAAATTGTCAGCAGCAAAAGCAAGATCAAAGAACTGGGTGGGTTGGATGTGGCCTGGTTAGTGAAAGATGATACGGCAACAACTGACACAGTTCAACAAAACTTCATTGTCTATTCTTCAGACCATAACAGCAAGGTTTGGGAAGTGTGGCAGCCCAAACTGGGGAGCAACAAGCTAGAAACTACTTAAAGAAACTGGACATATGAAAACTAGAATTAGAGATTATTTAAGTGTGGGTGCTGAACACAGGCTGCTGTGCCTTCAAGGCCATGTCTACAATTAAAAAAACCTGGAGAAGGATAACGGGAGAAGTGGTAACAGCTGGGAAGATCCAGGAACCCAGAAGCCTGGCCAGCACCAGCACAGTCACAGCCAAGGTGATAAAGCACTTTTTCTGAGAAATTACAACAAAAGTTAGGATAATAAGGCAGTATCATGAATGTTCAAAACAGGGAAGGAACAGGAATGTTCAAACCAAAGGAAGATCATCTGCACGAGGAGAAAACAGTGCAATACAACTTGATTTCAAGAAGACTTATGTTGACTCCAAGAAGACTTTTTAAGTTGACTCCTGCAGTATCCTCATTAACAAGATGAGAACTGGACAGACTTCTAGATGGTTTGAACACTGTCTGGACTGCTGAGCTCAAAGTCTGGCAAACAGTAGCTCAAATTGTAGCTGGTGTTCACTATGAAGCACAGTAACCCAAGAATTGATGCTGCTCATACTGCACTGTATTTGCCACGATATTAAGTGAAGACTGCTTGACACACTGAATTGCAGTTTCAACTCACAGGCTACTTTAGAAACTTGAGGACCATTTAGTGTGTCACCCACCCTAATTTACCTAAGTGTACTTATGTAAATAACATTCTGTACCTGCAAGTTTCTTGGTTTTTTTAAAATAAATTTAATACAAACTAAGTACTGTTTGTGTTCATGCATGGAGAATAGCTGTGCTAATGTTTACATCATTATCTGATACTACAGAAATTACAAGATTAGATTCCCTATGTCAAACCAGCAATGCAGAACCACTTTGTAATTTCTACTGAAGTTTTCAGCCAATAAAATTTGTTTTCCAGAGCTGTCCTTGATTTATATATGATTTGAAGTCAACTGAAAGGACAAGCTTCTAGTGAATGAATTGTTTTATTAAAAAAACTGGTTCTTTCCCATTCCAAAGAGGCAGCTAAAATCAGATCTGTAATAGAAATACCCTTCCCTTGTGGTTGCTAACCACATTTGAGTTACACATTGGAAAGAAAAAAAATTATCAAAAGTCTATAAACCGTGATGGCATCCTTTTGTAATCACAGATGAACAGTCACAAATCACAGATGAACAGTCACAGAAACCAACCCAGACCAACTGGAGAAGGAAGTAACATGTTCCCCAGTAAGCAAAAGTAGATTTTATGTATTCTACATAGTAGGCACCCAAAAACTTACAAAAAGTGACAAGAAACCTCTCAGAAACTGAAGAAGTCTACAGTGATCACAGAGTTCCTCATTCCAGTCCTGAATATGCTACTTTTATACAGGGTGGAACTAAGCTTCTCAAGCAGGCTGTGTTGATGGAGCACAGAAATCCATGTTTTCAAGGAGTACCTCTGGTTTGGTTCCGTGGACCAAATTCCTTTTAGGAGTAGGAGACAAATCAACTGTACTCCCAAAAACACAGTCCAGATTAGGTTCATCCAAAGGAATCTAATGTGTGCCCAGCGATTTCCAACATGAAGGGAAAACATGCAAAAAACATGTTCCTGTCCTAAATTAAAACACTAATGCAAATGTACCTCAAGCATCCTATAGTACCAGGCCTGGTTAACAGGTATTCCTCTTAAGAAACAGAGGTCTACCAAGCTACCATCCTCAAATTAAAAGGTTAAGAAAGAACACATAGGTAAAATCAAAATTGCTTATAAATTTCTCAGAAAAACTAAATTTATCCTATTTAGGTATCTTCTGCCCATTTCACAGTCTTTGCTTGGACTTTTCACTGCAGATATTGGCATTTTTCAGAAAAATAAAAAAACAATGCCAACAAAAACTAGGGCTTTTAACAAAAAACAAACCTTGCACAAACCAAAAACTAAACCAACATTTTCTTTTACTTTTTCTATGAAATAGAAGGGCCAGGTCATTAAGTAAAAAAGTTCAGTCGCAATTAATTCTCATCATAGAATTACTGCCTCACATTCTTTTTTCCTCCTCTGTCCATCCAGAAGTGTAGACAACATGCCTGTAGGCAAAACCCACACCACTCCCAAAGCCAAACAGACACCTTCTAACACCTGAAGGTTCCCTTCAATTCAGGCAAATTTCCTAGCTAGCAGGAAATGCAAATCTCAGATTTTAAAAAAATCTATACTTCTACAGTGTCATTTGCATTCGGAGTGATTGAAAAGAGTTCTGAATGTTGTTATTAATAAGGATCCCTGCTGTTATTTTACTCAGAGATTTATATCCTTCACATCTAAGAAGGAGGAAGAAGGTCAGGCTGCAAAAAGGAAATTATTCATTCAAGGTGGCATTTCTCCCTCCATTGTCAGCTGCTGAAAAAATATTGGCAATTTCTTCTTACTTAAAGACTGCATGAAATGGCAGCACAATCCTGTTCATTCAGGTTCACAATAAAACATGTTTCCCAAAACATATTCTTCAGAGAATACAACTTTCTAAAATGACTGATCATTCTTCCTCAGTCAAATCTCCAACACATAGCCGTAAATAATATTTTATGTCTTTTATTTTATAATTTATACAGAATTACAGATTTTCAGAATTCATATTACTGCTAGAAAGTATCACATGTTTTGTGACTTAAAACACTTGGGTAGCTGTATTTATTTACTAGTTCTGGTTTGATAATTGCTGTGGAAGTTGACCAATATTTTTATGGTGCCGATGGATATAACAGTCAGTAATCAATCATAATACTAACTGTATAAAGCAATTGAAAGATTAAATGTCATAGCATTAATTTTCTAATGAAGTGGAAATAATCAATCCTTCAAAGCACAGCATGTGTCATCCTATTCCTCTTCAAAATATTTTTCATAAATCTCTCAAGTTTTTCAATTTCAATTGACTCAATACAGTCAAATTTGCAAAACTCTCCCTGACTTTTTTTTTGTTGTTGTTTGCAAATGGTAGCAAACAAAAAGGAAGCTCCTTATACTCATCTCCATTTTTTCCAGCTATTTCCAGACTTTATTTCCCTGTTAGGATTATGGGGCATTTCCACAGAATGTGGATGACGAAGTGGACAAGATACTGACAAGTCATATCTTCTAGAAGCAAGCAAGAAGAATGGTTTCTTTCCTGTTTATGTCACTCCACTCCCCTTGCCAGCAACATCATCCAGAGCAAGTACTGATCTCCCTCCCAACTCTAGTTTTATTTTCCACTCTGTTGTGCTTTGTTGGAGTCAGCCCTCTGCAGTAACAGAAGATCATTTTGGGCTGTTACACAGCATTACCCACAAGACTCTTGGTTCTGACAAAATGGCCTTGCTCATTTTTATGTCTACATTCAGAATTTCAAACCAAATTAATTACTTTGTTCTGAAATGTCTCAGAATTATGTCTTTGATTTCTGTACAGACTTATTTCATCAGCTACCTTTAGAAATATAAATCAAATACATCATGCAAGTAAAGCTTATTTAGGACTTCTTTCTACCAGAGCTCTTGCACAGAATCAAGAGAACAAGGCCAACAAGGGCAATACCAAACAAATCCAACTGTAAGGACTGAAAAAAATACTATCTTTGGTTTAAAAAAAGACATAATTATGGCAAAACACACTTCACAGAGAAAAAAGTTTGCTTTGTGGAGAAAATTAAAAAATTTGTCCGTGTGAAATAACACAACTAATTTCATTTGCTTGCTGGAAACTTTAGCTTAGACACTAGGAAGTTAAAACATAATAAAATTAAGAACTCATGTAAAATTAAGGCAGTTGACATAGTATCAGATTGCCCATGCATATCATGAAACCTCTACTAGCATCGGTTTAAGACCAAGTAATCTTTCCAAGGCTGAACTAAATGTTCCTTCTAATTCCATTTTCTACAGTGCTTAGACTTTGCTCCCTAGAAATGCATGTTCAGATATTAAAAAAGAATACATTACAAATATCATAATTGCCATTACAAAATATTTTTAATTAACTAGAAATTAAAAAACTGATCTTTGCAAAGCAAAAAAGTCACACCAGAGGAACTTTCGCTGTAGTCTGATAAAGACAGCCCCGTTTAAGAAGTGTTGTAGAGAAGGGTTTGACAATAATAGGGATTCCTGTCTGTTCAGCACAATACAAGAGTGATGGCTCATAGAAGCCAAACTTCAGAGAACCAGAATAAAAGATGTGTTGTCACAGTACAGAAGGATATTGAAGGAACAGCAAAGGGGAAGATAGAATTGACACCTGCATACATCTCATTAGAATGAAAAATTTGATTGAATACTTTACTAAATGTAACAGATCTTTCAAAACACAAAGCTCGCAATTTAATTACTCCTATCTCAAACAAATGAGAGAGATTTATAGCCATACAGAAAAATTATAACACTGACAACTGATGCCTTACAAGGAAAATCAAATGCACTGGTCAGGAAACCAAAATGTATCAAGTGTTGCCATGTACGTATATATGTGTTACACATAAGATGTCTAGCATATTAGGCATTTTTCATATTAGAAATTTTATATTATAATAGTATGTTGCTTATATAATCTATTTATTTGTAATATATAAAAATAGTATTTTGTTATATAGTATGTTATATTGATGATATATAACTAATGTTATATTCTTATGTTATTTCTGTGCATATATATATATATGTACACACATAGTTTTGTAATGTGCATCAGAAAGTTCTCAGATCCAGAGGAAAACATTTCACTAGATAGATGAAACTTTCTTATATCAGCCACAGCTTGTAGAGAGAATGAATCCTTTGTTTTCAACTCACAAGGTAAAGCAGGTAAGGCAGGGACTTAAGAGTAGCTTTGCCATATCTCCAGTGCACTCTACACATCTGAGGTCACATCATGCTTCAAATACTTATACTCCTTATTTGCATTTATCATGTCTGCTTTTAATGGTGAAGTCACTTTTTTACTTTATTAACATATTGTTAAGACTCTAGTCTAAAAGTAGTCCTGTTGTGCTACCTATAGATGGGGAATATGCTTACCTTCTTTTAGTTTGCAGTTGGGGTAATTTGTCATAGTTCTAAAATAGCATTTGGGATTCTTGAGGATAGCAACAGACCAGTGAATTTGGAATAAAGCTGGTTCCAGCAAATTAGAAATAAAATATAACAGCAAAACCTTGACCTCTGCACTGGAGTACAAATGTAACTTGCATTTATACTTTTTTTATACATAAATGCACATACCCCAATATGTAAAGTTACATAGCACTTATCTACAGAGGATATAAAAACTATGTTTGGCTTCTTTAAAATCAGTTTAAAATCAGCAGTTAATTGACTATGGACTTTGTGGTTGATAATAACAATGTTTTTCTAATCATATTTTCTCAGCTATAGTAAACAGATGTTGAACACTTTTACACTACTTTGAAAAGGCATCTTTCTAAATTACAATATAAGAGGTACTGCAAATACAGTTACTTTGTTATTCTCTGAATTTCAACATTGAATAAAAACAACAGAAACTCCTTGAAAACAGGGAAAGGGTTACATTCCAATTAAGTGCATTCATTTTTTTTCCAATGCAATCCTTTGGAGCTACACAAAATCCTGTTCAACAAACATTCAGTTTTTCATTGAAAGGCATCAGAAACCAAAGCACAAATTAACAACCAGCAAATACACTTTTTTAATTTTTCCTAGTGACATATTTTTTGCAAGAAACACAGATATTCAGTGTGTAGCAAAAAAAGATATGCTGGCATTCAGGAAGATTCTCACAGAAGAGATGCTCCTGTCACTTAATCCTCTTTGTGACCAGAACTGGACACAGCACTCTAAGGGAGACCTCACTGGTGCTGATGAAAGGGGAAAGATCCTCCTCTTTGATATGCTGGCAGCACTCTTCCTGATCCATCTCAGGGCACTGTTGACCTCCTGGCACACTGCTGGCTCCTGTTCAGTTTGGCACCACCATGACCCCCAGCTCCTTTTCTGTTGAGCTGCTTTGCAGCTGGGTAGCCTGAGCAAATATTGCTGCTTGGGGTTGTTCCTGCCCAGATGCAGACTTTTCATTTGTCCTTGCTGAACTGCAGGAAGTCCCTGGCAGCACATTTCTCCAGCCCGTCAGAGTCCTCTGTGACCCTCTAGCATCCCAGTCACTCTTCCATGTTAGGTGTAATCAACAAACTTGGTCAGAGTGCATGTGACCCATCACTCAGTTCATTAATGAGTAAGAGTGGACCCAGTGTTACCCCTGTGGTACACTGCTAGTTACTGGCCTCCAATTACAGGCCACAAGTTGTAATCAGGATAGTAGTTTCAGTATCCTCTTTTGCATTATCTCTGTTGTTGTACCAGAGAATGCTATAGATATCATGACATGCCAACAGTGCTACTCCTATATTTCATGACAACATGAAGAAAATTAATTTATCCATACTACAGTAGAATAAGGCACATCTTACAGGTATAATTTCTATCCAAGAGTCACCTAATCCAAGTCACGATCTCCATGAAGAGACCTTAAAAGAACTTGCCTCATCCCGGTATCCACATCAAAAATCCAAACACATTGGGACTGAGAATTTATCCCTTTTTCTGTACCTATCAGAGCAAAGCAACTCTGGCAGCCTGAGGGGTCAACAGAGTGAATAGTAAATTTTTCATTAGATTTTTTTAACCCACCCCATTCTCTCTTTACTCTTCTTTTTGTATGTCCAAATTCCTGTTTTCCTTTGTATCTAGCATTTATCTTTCAGCAATCAAATGCTTTTTGTTGTCCCACTTCTGATTGTCTCTCATTGCACTCCCATATTTCCCCTGTCTCCTAGATCTGCATATATTAAACATCTTACTTTCTTCACGTTACATTCAAGTATTTGGATATCTGATTCAGGTCATCCTGTGAATGAAAGTCTGTAATTAAATGGATAACAAATTTTGAAGCTAAAACTGTTGCATTAAATAATGTATTCAGTATTAAGGAGTATTTTATATGTTACTCGGGATTTAAAGTAAAATGTCTAATCTATCTTTCTCTCTTCTACATGTTTCATTAGGGTGACCAGTTTTTGACAGCATTTTTCTCACATTCTGTACTTTGCTGTGTATTTGTAGAAACGTAGGATGCCAAAACCTGCTGCTTAGAGTCAATGAATTGTATCTTAAAACCAGAAAGGAAGACAAACCTTGTTCAAACATCCCAAATGTTTGATTACTTGTTCAAACATCCCAAAGCAGATTACTTGCTGCGAATGTCATTGTTCCCCTTCACTACCTATGATCCCCTAAACAGAGTTTAGATTTTGGGAAGATGGGGCAGAGGAGGATGTCTTGCCACTGCTGCCAGAAGTCACATAGCAGTTACTGGCCATTTCTCAACAAAACCTATGATTTCTGTAAGCTGGTATTGGAGTTGGGTGCAACAATTCAAGCACAGAGAAGCTTTTCTTCCAGAGCAGCAGCAATTTACCAGTCACACCAAAGCATGCAATATGCCCTGACAGGCCTCTCCCACTCTGTTCACACATTGCTAAGTGCCCACTATAACTATTTAAAAGCTTGGCTTGCACCAGATTCTTAGGAGAGCCTGAAAATCTAGCAGACAATTATATAATAGCTCAGGGAGGGAGGAAGAGGGGTGCTCTGCCCTGTGCAGCCAGCACAAGCCCGACAGTCAGTAACAGAATTTCTTTTGAGTAATTTCTTAGCCCAAATGACACTGATAAATTGGAGTTCATGGTGTCACGCTCACTCGAGCCAGCACCACTCATCAGTGTGGGTACATGGCAAGGAGAGCAAGACTCCTCCCCGAATTGCTGTTTTCCAGCATCACAGATTGAGGGTCAGGAATTCAACACTGGGTCAATTTTGAATCAGGTCATACACTGAGGAAAAAAAAAAAATTAGCTATAAAGTGAGTTTAGAGTAAATATTTTATTCCAGCTGTAGGATGGAATTTAGAGACATATATAGAAGCTTGACTGTTTTTGAGTAAAAAATGCAGAAGAACTGATATACAACTGAAAAAAAATGTTGAAGTGTGGCCAGTATATGAAAGAGCCATTTACCTGTTTACCCTCAGTGGGGACAGTAGTTTGCTTCCCTCCTGGATATTCCCATTTACACATCTTTTAGGAAAAATTTTAATCTCTCAAATTCTTCCAGATTAAGTGTTGCATTTGATTATTTAATTCAATTAGGTCCAAAATTAGGGACATGGATGAAAACAGAAGAAACATATGCTACTAGAAGCACTGGTTTGAGGAAGGAAAGAGAAATGTAAAGGAAATGCAAAGGAAATAAGAAAACCAAGGCAAACCCATTTGGTTGTTCCATTCAAGGGCATCTCTTTCTAACACTTTCTCCTGAAAATAGAAATGTGCCCAAATAATGGTCTGAGATCTGGCATGCAATCGTATGGCCCCCAATGGAGTTGTGCCTTTATTTTTGTCTAAGGATTCACTTACTATATATTTTAAATTCTTTGGCCTACTTAACTCCAACATGATGGAAAAAAAGAATTAAAGCTAACTAAATATTGTTACTTGAAGTGCAGTGCAAGGGATAAGCAAGTCTAAAAACAACATCAGGGCAACATTTTCAACCAATATTTAAAATAAGTTTTGGTAAGAAACAAGAAGTTCCACTTATTATTACTATACTTATGCATTCATTAATTTTACAGCTTATGCTGTTTCCTCCAGTACCACTCGTTATTGGAGTAATCTATTACCAAACCCCTGGTAAAGCCTGCCTGTAAGAAAAAGAGCAGTTACAAAGATTTACAAAGGCTGGATGCAGACTGTTATGTTAGGAGTCCTATAGTTCTATTTTGTATCACTAATATCCAGACATTTCTTATTTCATTATTTCAGTCACACAATAAGCAATTAGATGAATGTGAGGAAGACAACTAAGAAGGTACACTTACTAAAAATAATTCCAGAAGCCCTTTGACACATGGCACAAAACTTTTCCCTTTAAGAGACCTTGGCTTCATTCTTAGCACTAACAGATGAAAAAAACCATCACATATCAAAGGAACGATACCCATTTCCCATTCAACACTAAGCTGCTCCCTAACAAACTAATGAAGCTTTAAAGAGTGGAAAGAAGCACCAGCAGCACAGGACCTTGAGGGTGAAAGCTGCAGAGTGCACTTTCAGCACTGTAATAAAGGTGACGAAGAAAAGCAAGGTCAAGAAGCAGAGCAGCACAAGCCTATGTCAGAGAGCAGATCATGCCAGCTCAAAGAGAACAGGACCCTATAAGCATAAGACAGCAGGACTAGAAGGCAAAGTCTCCTAAATGGTACATTAATATACTGTGGACCAGTCAAGGAAAACATCTACACAGCAACTAAGGAAATACAATCTCAAATAAAACCATTCTAATTTACATGCTGTTACTATTACACTAAATATTGCTAATACTGCTGCAAGACTGTGGGAAATCTGTGATAAATGGAGAAAAAAAAAATCCCTTGAGTGCTAGAATAATAAATTGGGACTGGAAAACCATGAGAAAATATAAAATTTAAGAGATTTAGATAACTGGGTAAAATAATAATGTGTGTCTATCTAAAGGTATTTATTTCCTTCTCCTCTTTTAAAAAGCCATAATTTTTGAGAGGAAAACATGAGAATACAGCACTTTCATTGGAACATTTGGCTCCAGATTGCAAAAGCAATTCAAAGAGCACTAAAACAATCGTTATTTTTCCATTATTTTTATTGTGACTTTTTAAGCCTTATTAAAAAATACTTCTTATGAATGCAAGCTGAAAACACAAAGCACAGCAAAGACTGTTAGCTAATGCAGAGAAAACAACAAAGAAAAGTTTTTTCTGAAGAATTTTTATTTATAAAAAAGCAAAAAACATGTAGGAAATTGAACAGGTAACAGTATATTTTCTGTTTAAACATTGTCTTATGTGGGTTCATCATCTATAAATTTTAACTTATTATAAACCAACCTCAAATGTTTGTGCATCCATGGTTAATTACAACAGGACTTACGGTTTTTTAAAAGATGTTCTACTTTATCTTTTACGAACTCCTAATATGCCAAACACAGTTTCAAATTGCCACATTGCTCAGCTATTAATAGATCAGAAGGAAATCTTTATTGACACTTCCCTGGAAAACAATTGATTTGTCTTATCCGCCTACTTTTTAAGAAAATGATGAAACAAACTAAAAGAAATCTACATTTGCACCTACCATATGCTTTTGCTTTCCACAAAACTACCATCAACAATATTTTCTGGCATGCAACTTGGCTCACATTTTCTTTCCTTCCTGGAAACAAAACCATACCTTTACGTTTCAGTCTATTACAGAAGATGCCCAAATGTTCTCCTGTGAGTACAGATGCAATTCTCAGAAAGAAAACAACCTTGATGGAAACGATGTATTATGTATGACAGTGGTTCTGCTTTGGAGCTGAGCTGGCTATTTTCGTCCCACAGTTTTGGGGGAATTACTGGCAGAAGTAGGTCTTCACAGATGAAGCAATACTACAGCTGTCCTTTACAAAATGGGAAAGCTTTTGATCCACTTCTAAGATACCAACTGTCCCCAGTCTTATTTCCCTTCTGTCCTACTATTCTTAGGTAAACTGCATAAACAGACATTTTAAATACACATCAGTAGGATTGTTTCTCAGCCTTGTCAACTTTCTTCCACCAAACACACCTCAGCATTAAAGACACCCTGTTCAGAACAAAGGTATGCATGTGTAAAATAATAGATTATTTCCATTTGAATTAAATATTAACAAAAACTTATGAGCAAATTCAGACAGATTAGCTAACTGAAGAGCAACTTCTAATATTTTGACTGTTAACTCCTACTTTCTGTGATGGGATCCTTATTGGAGCTATATTTTCAAAGAAAAAACATCCCAATTCACACATCTCCTATGGTGGTGATTCGTCATGCAAGCTGCTGTCTCATGCTTGAACATAAGTATTGACAGTGGTTGATATTCCAGAGTGTCAGCAAAAACATTAAAAAGAAAAGAACTCAACCAACTGCTAATGTTCAGCATGTAAATCTATCAGTGATAGAGGAGGAACTCCACATCACAAGCTTGGCAGTACCACTGCTCTAACCCTGCACCGTCCAGGCCAAGCGGTCGCAGATTTTATGATCGGATTGGTCTCTGACCCAGATACTGTACTGTTTATTGAAGCTTTCACTTGGCAGGAGTGACTCTGACCTACTGTGCTAATAATTTTGCTGATGGGAACTAATTAACTCCCAGACAGTCTACACACTCTCTTTAACCTAGCTGTTAACAAGCTTATAATGAAACTTCAATCAAGTCACACTGTGCCCCGGGTAAATTAGCTTGTTCACACGCATGCACGTGTCTACACACTGGAACGATGACTACAGTCCTATGGAATGAGTGAAGGTAAAATAAATACATGGTAAAACATTCTAAAGTACCCTGTGTTTACATACATGTCGTCATTGACCAAGCCAAGGATGAGAAACGAAAGTGGCTCCATTTCTACCTTTAGGGTACTTCACTCAGGTCAATTTAGGACAATCCCAAGGAGACCTGAATCTCAAAGCTGTGTAAGTACAGACCTTCTCTGCATTAATGCACCAGTGCTATGGAAATGCACACTCAAATTTACCTAATTAAATACAAAAAAATAAGTTTATTATACAATCTCAATGATTTTAAGTCATTTGATACCCATGTTACTGTTCAAACAGACTGACTTCTAAAGACTTTAGAAAATTGGGTGTCTAGAGTCAAGAGTTGTACATACATTCATGTTAGAATAGACTTGGTCACTTAGATGATTCTGAAATGTTTGCCTCTATGTAAATGTTAGTGCCACTCCGCTAACCCCCAGGATTCTCAACAGCCATGGTTAAGACTTAGAATTCAATCCAACAAAGAAAAAATTGTCTCCAAATGCTTCAGGCTGAAATACAAAAATAAAATTTAAAAAAGAGGAGGTGAGGGGGCATTATCATACATGCAAAAATCTACTATACAATATTCTAAGTAGGTAGGAAATTCCTGGGCACTCTGTATGCACACATCACAAGTAATGGACTAATGTGATCAGGTTAACAGAGAAAGCAGAAGGTAACAACATCACTGTGGTAATCTGTTCCTGCTAAAACACTCCAAAATTCAAAATAATCAAACATAAAATAATCTTTGTGGATTAGAACAATATATGTTGAAGCACGCAAATTTATTGTTCTTCATTTCTCTTTGAAAAATTTGAGCTTCAACATAGAAATGGTGGTTAACGCCACTTGAATGCGGCATGCTCTGAAACAGCAGAAACTCTGCAGAAAATAGCCTGTATAAATTCACCTAAATATCACACTTTACAGATCAATATCTACAAACTTTCACTAAAATTAAGTATTTGTGTCTGGTTCTATGAAATATTAACTACATGTACACTAAAAATTAGATGTCGTTCGTGAAAATTGAAGACAAGTCAAAGTCTAAAACTTGTATTTTGTTCTGTCTAACACCTATAAACTGACAGCCTGAGTGACGCTCTTTAAAATATTCTATGCTACTGGTTTGCCTCCACCAGACTCACCTACACTGGATGTAGACACTTGGCTACACCGTGTACTTTTACCTCTGAAAAAGAGGACTAAAATTACACAGTCTTAAATCAGGCTCTTTGACCTTTTCTGATTTCTAGTGTCCACTCAAGCTTTTCAGGATGAATGGTAGATATCTTTGTCCAAGACAGTTTATGCAGCAATCACAGTACTTCTTCTAAGTTGGATAAATTAGGTGGTCACTTAACAGGGAGAAAGGCCAACATCAATTGCAGCAAAGGTCACTCAGTTCAGTTATCATGTACTGTATTAAATTGTCATCAGATCTGAACACCAATTTCATCAATAACCCATCCAGCTAGAATGCCTGTGAATGTTTGAAACCATCCACCTACTCTGTGGGGGACAGAGAGCAGTCAGAAAACTCACATATCTGTAAGGCAGTGATGTGAAAGGCCACAAAATAAACACCTAAAGGGAACAAAGGTTCTCATCCACCAGTCTGGGGCAAAAGAAGATGGAACAGCCACTAATAAGATAATGTTATACAGTATAGTCTTTCCCATAGGACTACAAATACCATCCTATCTGCTGCTAATTGAGAGTACAAAGTCCTTCCTTGAATCTGTGCCTCTCCAGACTATTTCGGTGTTCTAACTGTCATTCTGGGAACACCCTGCTTTTTCCAGCATTCCAAAGTCCCTGATTGGTTCTGCTGATTCTGCTTTCACCAGCAAAATGCAGTAGAAGAAATAAATACTGGAAACTTTAAATAAATGAACAAAAATGCTATCCAACCTTTGAAAAAGAAAACTGCTTTAGTATTTTGATCCAGTTACTAACAAACTTCTAAATGTCAATAAAGCCTCTTAGCTTTTACCGTAACCAAGTCTTTACATTGTTGAGAAAAGCATTATCTAATTATTTTAATGAAATTAAAATACTTCAGTAACTCTAAAATCCCAATAAATGTGAAGCATTCAAGCATGAAGATTTTATAGAATGTAGCTTTTATGCATTGTGTGTGTTTATATTACAAGGAAATGTAATACATGTAGCCTGACTCCATACAGAAGTTTGGGTTTTGGTTTACTGTTTTTAAAGAGATACAATTGATTACTTCTATTTTTGCAACTTTGCAAAAAACCCTCCAAAGTTCATGCACTACAAAAATGCCAGACCATGCCCTGCTTTTATTTTGCATATAAAATTTCAAATTGCTAACTGAAGATAATCTTACTTTTAAACAATATTCATACTTGGATGTCTTTCACATTTTCAAATAAATCTCAATCCAATTTTCAGACAATCTATCCTGAAAACAAATATGAAACTGAATGCCTGAGCACTTGCAGATGAAATCTATACAGTCTACTCAGGAATCTGCAAAGTAACAGCTGGTGCTACAGCTGTTGCATTCAATCAGGGAAGACAAGCAATACCATATGGCATGTTTTTCTAATGCAGATCTAAACACTGAATATCTAAGATACTATACTTAGGGGGAAGAAAGAGGGAGTTGAAATGCAACCATTACTAATAATTAGTCCAATCCATCACAAATAATTACCAAAATGATTCACCATTAATAATTCCTTACTGAGGGAAGGTTGCCCGAAACAACAAAAGGAAAGCCTCATGTAAGCTTTGTATTTTTCATTTAAGAATCACTTCATTACTTTTCATTATGTAAAACTGTGTTAGTTCTAAACACCAGGAATAAAACTAGAAAGTGTCGTTTCAGGTTGCACTTTCAAGCAAAAATAGCATCAAGAGCTTTGAAGAAAGATTAGTTCAGGAATCAAAATCTATGATGATGAAATTAAGGCTCATACTTGAAGGCATCAAGGTGTCAAAAAGGAAACACACATAAAAATACAGATTAGTCACAAAAATGCTTTTTTGCTTTCTTCTTTTTAGCTAGAAACTTTGTTTCTAACAAAACCCAAACTTTTAAAAAACTGTCAGGCAGAAAATTTTCTCTACACTTTGAGAGAAGAAGCTAGTTCTGGTTGACAGAAATATGTATTTATAGAGATCATGATTTTATCTCTATATTCTGAAATGCAGTTATAACAACCTGTCACCAAATCCACTGAACTAATGGCAGAATACTCTGACACAAAGAGAACATGTTATATGAAAACAACATCCTGAGAAAGTAGTATTAATAGTGCTGTGAGTTTTACTTATAACCAACCATTGTATTGACAGCTTAACATATGTGCTACTCAAAAAAACAAAAGCAAAACCCCACAAATCTCTTCTGCAGTTAAGAACTTGGCATATATATACAAATATTTTAAGTATACTTTTGTGACAATGTAAACTCTTCAAAAATATACTATTAGTTCATTTCAAATGTTGAGAAAAAGTTTAATACAAGCAATAAAAAATATTACATAATTTGTAATTCAGTTGAAAACCCACACAAAAGAATTTCCTTATTTAATAGATTTATTGCAAAATACAGATATATTTGTGCTCAGCTGCTCATCTTTCTTTAAACAAGGTGAATTATTTGGCCTCCCTTTGAAAATTGCAAAGTGGAATAAAATTGTCTTTTATATAAATGAGGATTTTAAAGGCATCAAAACTCAAGTTAACAATCCAAAATGTCAGCAGCACTAGCTGCCCTTACAGCAACACTTATTGTTCCAAAGAGCACTCTTTATGGCAACTTCACTGAACAGGGTGAATCCATCTGCCCCACTATTAGTCCATAGCTAAGAATGAAGCAGATAAACACCAAACTTTCAGTCTGAGTTTAATGATTGAAGATCAAGTCTAAAACCATCTGCTGAGTTACAATAATCTGTCAGGATGTCAGAAATCCTGACACTGAGGAACAGACAGCAAAGATCTTTCCACAACAAAAACTACATTGAGTGTGGCATCACTACAATGATAGTCATTTCCAAGAGGCTACTTAAAATTTCCACAAAGTACTTTGGAATATTCTAAAAACACAGAAGCACCAGGCTATAGTCATGAAATATGTTCTTACAAGCACACGAGTAATAATAAAATAGTCTAATAATATGCAAAGAAACTCTTAATTACACCAGGCAGAGCATAAATATTGCATTTCAAAATGCCTAATCCAATTTCCTGTTTGTAAACAAACTACAAAATTATCTTGTTAGCAAGTGCGAATAGTTGGATGGCATTGAAACTGCAGGCAGTCTTAGAGCTAGGAGAATGCTTATACATTTGTTACATCTCTGCAGTTGAAAGATTACTTACCTTTCCAAATTATACTGAAAAGCTACATAAGGATACTAAATTGGAAAAGTAAAATCATCTTAATACTTCACAAAAAACAAAGGCTAGCCGAAATTATCAAAAAATAATGACTTAATTACTAATTCATCAAAAGGCATTGCACAAGCATGACCTTTAAAATCAAAATGGGTGTTGCTTCTGTGCTGCTGGGATCAATTCCTGTATCTTTACCAGCACTGCAGATTGATGCATTATTATCAAGCAGATATAAGAATGAGCTTGGAATCGTACTGAACTGCCTGACTCATGAAATATATTTCAATTTGAAATCTTTTCCATTATGAAGGTTTTTAAACAATTTGTTCTCATTTTGAATCTCTTCTTGAAACCAGTTATTTTTAAACACACAAAGCATTCTCTGCTTTGAAAACAGAATAGCTATGAAAAGCTTATTTAGACACAAAATCATTGCCAACCAAGTACCAATCAAGCCAAGGGTACTCATTTACCAGATTTCAAAATGATGGGTATTATACCTGAAAAATTTAATTTGCAAAGACTTCTGTGTTACTGCAAGGAGTAAATTCCTATTTACCTACACCGCATTGAAATTTGATTTTTTTTCCCTACAAAACTAACTCAGAGGTGGAAAAAACCACATGAGCAAGTAGCATTTTTCATTATTTCAATTCCATA
This sequence comes from Cettia cetti, assembly GCA_013401135.1. NCBI lineage: Eukaryota > Metazoa > Chordata > Aves > Passeriformes > Sylviidae > Cettia > Cettia cetti. Next base: position 35,928 of record VZUI01087424.1, on the reverse strand, counting down.
GAATATTTTTCTTGTTATAAGCTAAAAGGAGAAATGGGCTGTGCATAAATCAGAACTAAATAAGATGTTGAACCATTAACTACAAATGTACTGTAATGATAAGAATTATCAAAAATCTACATTGAACTTTCCCGTCCCCTAAAAGTACATCCTTCATTACAACTGAAAAATTCAAGGAAACTAGAATATCTTATCGTAATCTAAAACTCATATATTTGTTTTCTTACCAGGTCTGCTTGATAAAGCTACACTGGCATTATGCTCAGAATAGATTCTAACAGGCACCCTTATTTCTGGAAAGATAAGGGAGTATCCTTTTCTAAAAATTACTCCAAACCAAGAGGAAACAAAGTGTCACATAATTTCATCTTGTGCTTCCAACTCCTTCTGATTCAAGGATTAGGTATTATTCCTAAACTAAACTATATAGGCTAATCTACCTACTAGCCAAGAATTTTCTAAAAAGGAAATAAGATCAAGACACATCAATTTTTTTTTTTTTTTTGAAGTAGATTTTACCATGTTTTTTTAAACACAAGACAATTGGCACTGGGCACTTTGTTTGAATGGATACTGCTTCAGCAGTAGCAACTAAGACATATTCCTTTAAATAAAATTGAAAAAAAATGAAAGTAAAGTGCATGAGCTTCTGAAAAGTTAGGTGTAATTCCAACAAAGACAAGAAATTTTAAGCATGGGAAAAGCCCCATCATTGTGATCTATATTAAAATTTAATGCATGTTACAAAGGAAGTCTCAGTGTACTGAGCTGCATTAAGAAAGTGATACTACAAAATATATATCAAAGATGAATTTTTATTAAAAAAATTAGAAATCAAAATGTAAAAAAACCCTCTAGGAATGTCTCATGGAGAATATTTCCTCTTTTACTATCCAATAAAAGTAGTGAGCACTTGTATTGCTACTTAGAGACATGGCATTAAATTCAGAGGAGCTAAATGCACATTAGGTTGGACCCAGAAATTTTATCTTCCCAATGGAAAAATCAAACAGATGTATACTGTTACTACAACTTTTAGTTAGGTGAACTAAACTTCCTCCTAGAAAGACTCAAATTTACCCCTCTTGACTGTGATAAAAAAAAAAAATTACAGTTGTTGAATGAAATGGAATTAGGTAAAAAGCAGAAATTCCTGTTAAGAGATGGTAAAACTATGTGTCATATTTTGTTTATTAAGCTTATACTAAAAGTTTCTCACTTTCTTAGGAAGTGAGGAAAAAGGTTGTGATCTCTTAATGTCATATACTGGATGATATCATGAATATCACGTGTGACAAGGTGGCTCATAGCCTGGGAAGTAGAGCACAGCAAACCACTGACAGCTTTATCAATTTCCTTATCTGGCATTCCAGGTTATCTTCAAGGCCACAGACTCTAAAGAACAGCAGCCTTCTGAAGCACCAAATGTCTCTATGGACTGTAGCTGAATGTTAAAATCCAGTTTTGCATGGCCATCATGATGTGCCTGATATTCAGGGCTTGTAACTTCTACAGATCTAGAATATCATTAACAAAAGCACCCAACTGGTTCAAGCTTTGTCTTCTAATTTCAATTGATAAAATTTTTAGATGTTGACAGCATGAGATAAGACCATCTTCATGGTTCATCTTTCTCTTTGGAAGTGCATTAACACATGACAAAAAGGATGAACCACTATTTCTTGATGCAGGCAGAGGCCTATGGCAGTAAAAACATGTTTCAGAATACTGAGCAGATATTGAACAGGCAGCTGAAACAGACCTAGGTCACAGCAACAAACCTCTCATACAGCATCCATGAGCCCACTGAAAGAAGAGTAGGATATGGAAGTGCTAACACAAGCCATGTGAGAAACTGGGATGAGAACCTAAAAACTATCATATGTACCAAAAAGAAAATGAAAAACAATAATCACAGATGATAGATCTGAAAAATTAGTAAAACTTGTGTTTTACAAAAATCTACTGTGTCTTAAAAAAACTAGTCTAAATGTTTCATTCTTCATCTGTCTTCACATAGACTTCAGTATATTTAAGAAAACAATGCATATCATATCAAACTGATGGCAACTCAGATACCAGAGGAAAATGTCCACATTGTAGTTTTTTGTCTTTTCTGTTTGTGTGGGTTGTTTTATTCTTCTTGGTTGTTATGTTGGGGGTTTTTTAATAAATAGGTTCTTCATTAAAAACTTCCTTGTGCTTCATAACTTTATTTAATAAGTGATTAGGAGTCAACTCAGTGACTGCAAAGTGTATGCATTTGGGCAATGATCACATTGCAGAGGGAAGTAATTCTCAGCCTGAGGTTGGAAGTCACATTAAACCAATTAAAGTAACCATTATGTAAATGGAAGATTCTGTGCTGCTTGGCACAACACTAGTCAGTGGATTTATCAGGAAAGATTAGACTTCACCAAGCACAGTTCAGCTAAGTCATAGCTGAGGGGCATGACAACTGACAAACACTCTACTTGAGTAATCTGGCCAGGAAGGTAAAAAGGATTTAAAAAAAAAAGCAAACAAGCTGTAGTGCAACATACAGAAAAATGTGTAGTCTTTCTATTACACTGATAGAAAATCAACTGCTTAAAATATTTACAATAAACGTAATGCCGAAATTGGGTAAGACATGCAGTTTGGGAAGAAAGAAAAGAGAAGGGTTAATTATTCAGGCACATTAAAATTTTCATCAGAAGCAGCAAACTATCATAGCTGAAGCATTTTCTTTTTCATTAGACTGCTTTTTAATATTGACATCCAACCAGTTATGTTCAAACTAATTCCCAGAATACTGTGAGACTGTAGCTACTTTCAGAAGTTTTTCCACATTAATGAACTGAATTATTTTTTCATTAGAAGTTCCAGTGTGCTCAGAGACATACAAAGTGGTGAACAGAAAACCACCCTGAATAGAACATATTCTGCAAAAAGTCTTTGACCTTTTTAATGAATTTCTATATTCAGGGAGCCTTCTTCATCTTTACTTTAAAAATTCAAAACCAAGAGCAGCACTTCTTCTTCAAGTGGTCTTCTCCTTAATGATCAATCGCAGCAAAATATGAGCTCCAGACAGGTGAAGTGACAGAACACAAAAGATTTTTGTATTTTTTTATATGACATTATATCTTTTACGGTCTACACTCCAATTTGTATATTTGGTGTTGTTTCATTTTTTTTTTTTAAGATACGCCTAACTAGATTAAACTACTTTAATAACATTCTGAAGATTTAATAAGCCTTAGCTAATGATAGCTTGTTTCCTTTTTACATAGTCTCAATGAAAAAAAAAAACAGTTAACAAAAAGACACAGTATTATCTGATTCATTATACAGAAAGCAGGTCATCTTTTTTATGGTTTCTTAATGTACTTTGTTTTTTCTTTCCAAAATAACTCTCTCTGGTAACGTTTGAATAAAACGTGATTAATGTCTGTCCTAAAGGGAAGAGAAACTGCAACACAGAATTGCATTAGCAACTAATATAGGCATGACAAGACCGAAAACTAATTCTGTACTCTTCCTTTTAACATTTTCTCTTTAATTAAATTGCACTTTTTCTTCATCTAAGCTTCTCCTTAAACACATATTTTGTTGATAAACACCTGCCTCTACTTGTGCTACTCATCATTCGTAGGATTATATACAGACTGTATTCCCCTCATAGAATAATTAATAATAATAAACAACAACTTTCTGGATAACAGTGTGTTACTGTCCGAGAAACAACATACTTAGACATGGGCTTATATACTGAAAAGTGCCTTTAATTTACTAAACCTGCAAGTCCACAAGGCACATGCCCAACCTTTGGAAAAGATATAGAAGTTACTTTATAAGCAAATTATCTACCATTTTTCTTAAAATGGTTTACACCAAATAACCACAGCATCTATATGTGAACAGTAACAATATGTCATTTCCTCTGAGACACAGATTCACTGGTTTGTCCCTTTCCAGTCTCAAAATAATATCCTTATCAATATGAAAAAATCTATTTCTTAAATGAGAGTGATGAAGACATTATGTAAGCAACAGATTGTTATTAGAGAGACATTTTGCTGCATGCATGGTGGTAATTTTTAGTTCACTGACTTGCCACTCCATTTCTAATCATCAATTTCCTTTTATATGTGATGCTTCAGCAAAACACACCTATTTTAAATACTTACTTCCACATCCAAAAAGTAAAATTTTTACTACCCAATTTTGGCTTCTGTAGACCCTTAAAGACTTTCCTTTACTTTCCTGTTAAGAGAGAACTAAGCAGTATACTGTTCAGAAGAAACAATGAAGCATGTAATCTAGAAAATTCAGTGATTTCAAGAAAACACATTCACTACATGACATCCTCAGAGCAATAAAATGAACTTCTTGCAGAGTTAAGATAAGAAAAAGACAGAAATTATACTATCTCAAAAAAGAAGTTGTATTATACAACAAACAATTTCAGAGTTACTTCCATCACGTGTAATTGGCAGTATACCTGATAGAATAGCTCAAATCTGTACTGTGAGAAGAAGATCCAAGACTCAATTATAATCATCATAATCTGGATTTCTTCCATAAAGCTTTTAGAGTATATTTAACACAGAAGAGAAAATAAAGCACTTCTCTCTAGTAAATATATAAACCACCTATACAAATCTGTCATGAAATGCACTTCGTGGAGTTTCAGAGAACTCAACACAGACTGTAACATCCCCATGCAGCTCCCTACAAAGACGTGAAGTACAGCACAGAAAATAACCTGAATTTCCTGGCTTTATGGTTCAGGTACCCAAACTACTCCCAAGGTGTTGACATTCATATATCAAATTGAAATATGGAGAGCCATGAGTCATTCATCCATGTCGAACTAAAGACTACAAATCCTCTTTGCATGCTCTGTCACTTTATCACTCTTCCTTCTCTTCCCTTCATTGTCTCCTGCATGGCACCAAGCACATCTTACAGGAACAAGTCAGTCTTTCCACTGCTGCCATCTAAAAAGCAATGCTGACTGTGAACTTCATTTAGGATTACAAAAACAAACAAATAAACAAGCAAAAAAAATAGCAATTTCAATTACAGCCTTCAAAGTATGCCTCTTGAAAACAGCAAGCTCAGCAGCCATGAAGATGGAATTTCCGGAAAGGAATTAGTGGTATAAAAAAATATACTTCATATTAGATATGATCACTAATTCAAGCTGTGCCACTGTTCAGAAAGAAGAAGATTACTTAGATAATCTATTCTTTGGGGTTTTGTTTTAAGTAGTTCCCTTGTTGAACAACATAGCATTGTTCAACAGTGCCTTCAGACTATCACATACATATCATACACAAGCATGCACATAGAGCTATGTATGGCATGAAAATAGCTTCCAGACTGATTCATTAAAAGTGTCGTGTTAGTTTAAAAAGTCTGTATCTGTTCATATAGGAATTTTCCCCTTCTCTCAAACCCCTGAGTTTTTCAACCTCACAATCTATTTTAAATATTTGATTTCACCAGGGAAAAAACCAAAAAAGACCCTGTTGGTTGCTTACCCCAAGTTTTTCATGTTTGAATTCTCCACTCATGTTAACTTCTTTCTTCCTTTCTCTCAAGAGTCCTGGTCTTCACTGCAGCCATTTTTATTTGTATATGCCACATATTACGACTGTGCTAAAGCGTTGGCACCTTGGGTAGAGTCTAACAACTGTATTAAAAATCTCAAGCCTCAAAGTTTCTTCTGTTTTGTTTTTAAACAGATCTACAGAAAACCATATTCATGGAAATGGCACTTTGCAGAAAAGCAGATTCCCAGTGTCATCACTGCAAACCATGTGCAGAGCTCAGATTGGATTCAAGACCCAGCCTCTTTACTAGTTTATTATGCAACTTTTACAAATAAGGTTAATGTTGCAACACGTAGCAATCTTATGACAACCCTAATGTTTTTACCCTTCTTGCTCCACCCTAATTCAGGAATTATTCTGACAGAAAACCACAAGAAAATTAAATCAAAGCAAAAAATACCTTACAATGTTTACTTGATTAAACCACCAGTAGAACGCTGCAAAACAAGTAAAATTTTACACAACACAAGTGATCTTTCAGGATAATTGAGCACATTCATATAAAATTCAAAACAAGTGTTTTGCCACTTGCAAGAAGAAGGGATAACTGCTATATCTGTGAATGTGGAAATGCTAACTTTTACAAACATTCCTCATCTCCCAACAATGCATTTTGGAACTATCATACAGAGAATCCACTTCCCAAGCTTTTTTATAATGCTGTTTTCCTATGAAAACAATTCTCTCCTCCAGCACCCTCCAGTATGGCATCTTGATATCACCTATTTAAACTATTTTTGGCACTCAAAGTTATTTGGATGCTCCTTTAGAATGTTAGTAAATTATCTTTGTATCTTTGTAAACAGCATCTTTAACAAGTCATAATTATGTTGTTTTGTATAAAGCTGTGGAACATAGAAACACCAGCAAATGAAGATAATTCAATTGTGCTAGGCATTGTACAAACACAACTCATTATAAAACAATCTCTTTCTGTTCTATTCTCTATTTCTCTAATGGCTTGGAGGTAAAATAGCTATTCCCCAGTACACATAAGGAGCGTTATACTATTGTTCACTAATAAAAACATTTTATTTTGCATAATACAGGAGATAGAAAGTAATAATGTCTCTCATTAAGAAACTTCTCATTGGATTAGCAGATGCCATCAATCTTAAAAATCTTTTTCTCATTACATCAGAATCCCTTTCCAATTAATACCCTCAAATTCGATTTATTTGATACAGACTGTGAGGAATGGCCATATAATGTCCTTCCCCCACAAAATACCTATGGAAATCTCTTACTAGTATTTAGATATTTGAAAGCTTGCTTTCTAGGAACATCATTCACAAGGGATCACACAAGAAACCTCCACTTGAGCCACTCAATAAGGCCTGCATCTAATGGCACTCCTCCCCTGAATCCATGCAAACACACCAGATTTTCCCTCTCTGTTCCACAGACATAAAATCACCAAAAAATATTGGCAATGCTCACATAGTACAGAAAGCAACTTAAAAAAGCCTCCAGCTATTGTGGTCTACTGACGAGTTTGAGCAATGTCAGCAGCACCAAAAACCACAGTGCTAATTAATGTTGAGAACGTGCTGATTGCTACAATAAATGGCTGATGGATTTTACTTGAAATCCCAAACACTGGTAAGTTTAACACTGTACAGCATTCATATGAAAATGGCAAGCAATGGGATTTCCTAGGGGAGAATAATTTGTGCTAGCAGTAACGAAAGTGCTTGCATTAACTTCCATTTGACTAAGTTTTAATATCTACATAATACAGTCATTTTAATTGTGATTATTTAGAAAAACTTTTACCCAATAATATAAATTTTTAGGCTTTCTCTATATGGTTCTCTCTTCTAATTCTTTCATTACTTTAGTAACTCCATTTTTTTTTCTGCCTTACTAGACAGAAACAGACATAAGAAGAAGGAAGAGTCTATAAACAGAAACCCAGTCAACCCATGCAACTGCTGCCTCTCACTGTAGGCTCTGTCAGCCCATTGCCTTCTCTGAGGTGCTACACAAACCCACCAGATCTTAAACTTCTGTCACTGAGAATTTTAACATATCTCTACCCACCAAAGTAGCCCACCACTTTTTTCAGTTTCACTAGTCTGTGAAGGAGAAACAGAGATTTTGACTGGACATGCATCCAGAAAAAGGGTTTTTCTGCCCTGTTAAAAAGAGAGGACTTGTTTTGGAACAGACCACAGAAGAATAGAAGTAAGAAAAAAAAGACATGTGAATCAAGGATGTAAACTTCAACAAACAGGATAAATATATGTATTGTCCTTTACCCCAGAAATTACTTACAATACAAAGTTTATTGCACAATTTAATTTACACCATAGAAAAATTTAACTCAAAATACTGATTCTTATTTGTCTTTGATAATATTTTGTATTATGGGAATTGGGCTTTCCGTTAAGTCTGGAGTTAATGTGTTAAAAGATACACACTTCTGTTATCTGAAGAATTCAGTGGACACACAGGATAAAAAATTACATCAGGTGAAAAGAGAACTGTAAAGTTAAACCCTGGTCTAAAAGGTATTAAAAAACCTAAATTAATTCAACACTGGATCCCAATCTGCCTCAAAAGCTATGGGTTTTATTCTGCATTCTCCTATTCCAGCATACCTATGAGCTGAGGGATTGAGCTGATCCAGTTAGCATAAGTACTTCAGGGCACTTTCTAAAAACAATCCAGATATCCTCTGCTACCAGTACATTACCAACTACCATTTTCAACTTTTTTGACAGCTTCAAAATGCCGTCCTCCAAGTGAAGTCAACCATTACCCTAGAATATAGTCCTTATTTATCATAACTAGAGGTTTATAATATCAGCCACACTATTTTCTATTTTCTTACTTCATATATGGCAAAGTAGTTCCATAAGAAAAATAATTTCACAGCACAATATTTTTATCCAAACATTTAAATATTTACTTTGATTTTGTTAAGTAAGGACAGAATACTAAACAACATTTATAAATAATTTCCTTAAAGCAACCATTTTCTGCATCTCTGCCAAATATTCTGTTGCCAGGCTGCACTAGAAGTCTTCTGCGTTAATCAAAGACTTAATACATGCTTTGCAAAATTTCTTTTGAATAAAATATCTGAAAGGATATTTTATGAATGAGGGCAAAGAGCAACAGTGATGAACATGCCTAATGAAAATGAATATGTCCTTATTCAAGACCCAGAGAGACAATCCCCATTTGACTACATAAAAGTCAGATTTAACTGGGAGACGACAGCAGAGAGTGTGGTTGCTTAGATGCACATAACAGAATGTAATACAAGTGATAAATTCTAATTAATATGAATTTATGCAGTGTATGTGTAACCAAAACTTAATCACATTCTATCCTGGAGAATCATTTATATTTAGCAGTAATGTTTCTTTAGCACATTTTGCTTGAATAATTTTTATTCTTTGAAATGGTGATGAAATATAGTTCTTATTAATATTCCTTTTATCTTATTCTGTTAACTGAAGACCAGAGAATCAAAAAGATGAAGCCCCCAAAACACCTTTTACAATCAATGACAGTTTAAAAATCTTGACAGACCTCTCTCCTCCAGGATGTGCAGGCACCAGCTGAAGTTCACCATGCCATAACTAGGGCTTTATTATTACCTTGAAGAGGTCCTCACTGCCCTCTTTCATCATCTTATGTGAATTCCTTTCCTGACAGTTAGGCCTCAAGATGAAACATCTTTTTCTCATTTAGCATTTTCCCTAGCATCTAATCCTCTTCTTCAGATAATTTCTTCATAATCTCTTTAAAATCAGGAGTTTCCTAGTTACTGACACAGGCTTATGTGACTCTGGTCTCAAGGTGCAATTACTGCAAGTCTTTACTCAGGTTTTAAAAATTGAACAAACAAACAAACAAAACTGGAAAAAATGGAGGAGTTTCACCTATGTAATGGAACAGCTCCAACAAACAAGATGACACAGCCCTTGTGAGTGCTTTAATGAGAGGTTTGGTTAGGTAATTTTTCTCTCTCCCTCTTTCACCCTGGTAATTCCTGTCAGTGTGTATTTGAAACACCTGCTGGACTGCCAGTCCTAGGAAGGACTTCTGTCCTCCTCAGGCATTAATAAGAGATAAGAACACTCAGTGCAGTAAAAATAGGACAGTCCTAGGGTCATACATAGGGAAAATAAAATAAAGACACTTTATTCAGTGATTTTAGGCACCAAAGCTGTTAGAAGAGGAATCTCAGAACTGTTAAATTCCACTTGTGGAACCAAGATATTTTTAAAACAGATTTGGCCCTTAAAATGTAAAACCTGACAGGGATGCTGTGTCTGTTGTGTCTGTTCCTCTCTGTGGGTAAGTAGGAAACCAAGAGGTTGAAAATCATAGGAGTATTGAACCCAAGTTCAATCAAGTGAAGTGTAATTTGGTTACAGGATCCCAAAGTGACACCTTGAAACAGAAAACATTTGTTTATAGACTGTGGGACTAGGATGCCCTTGTGCAGCCCTCTTGCCAAGGTGATGGAACAAGGACAAATCACATACAAAGGCTGTTGCCTGGAAAAGATCAGAAAGTGATTAAGAGCTCTTGCCTGCAGAGTTTACAACACTCCTCTGACCCCAGTGGAAACCACCTGGCCCCCTGGTTTCCCTCCAGGCTACCACTACCCCAAATGATCTTCTGTATGTTGCCTACACACATATTATTGCCTTTCCTCTTGACTGCATCAATGGTTGAGCAAGTTATCACCTAAGGACCAATTCTCATCTAGGAGACACAACATAAACAGGAAAATACAGATACTTACTTGTTCTCTTCAGGAAACAATGACTTTTTTCTCTTCCCACTTTAATTTTAAAACAGTAGTGTTACCACTATTTCAAGTTCTACCCTTGTTAAAAAAAAGGGAAAATGTCCAATTGCAATTGTTATACCAAAGACCAAGTCTTGGTATCACAACAACTGCAGATATCTCAGACAATTCTGTAGAGATACTATCTGAGATCTGATCAAGTCTTTAAAACGAATAATAATGGAAAAGGCACTGCCCCCTGGATTTTTGTCTTATGCCTTTTTTTGTTCCAGAGATATTATTCCAATGCTGCATCTTTCCCTTCAAAGGTGTAATGTGCACTACTTCAAGCTGTTGGAAGATGCAATTCTTAATGTGATTGAACCTTGCTGATTTTGAGCATTCTCCAGTAATTAATCAGCATATTTTATATATATTATATATGCATGTATCTATCTATATATATCTTAGTAACTGTAGGCAGGCAATACATCCAACACTGACAGCACATCACAGATCAGCGTATAAATTAATTTAACAAAAATGTACAAAGGAGAGGGTAGAAAGAAGCAAAAGAGACTTCAGATGGCGCAAGAAACACCCATGCTTAGTCAGTAATGTAAAGGAATGGTAAATATATGTCCTGCATGATGAAATGACAGACTAAGAAAAATATGCATCTTCATGTAAAGTGAAAGAACTGAAAACTTTATGGGTGTCTCCTTTTAGGAATCAGCAGTCATCACATTGTTCACTGCAAAACTTACAGATACATCCACACCTTAGCCCATGGTGGGCAGTATCATAAGATTATAAGGTGTCTTTGAACATGAAAATCACAGAATGGATCAGGTTGGAAGGGACCACAGTGGGTCATCTGATCCAACCTCCATGCCTAAACAGGGTCCTTTATCCCAGAGTACATGGGACAGGATAGCATTGAGTCAGTTCTTGAATATCTCCAGTGAGGGAAACTTCACAGCCCCTCTGGACAATCTGTTCCAGTGTGCAGTCACCTGCACAGTAAAGAAACTCCTCCCCATATTCAGATGGAACTCCCTGTGCATCAATTTCTGCCCATTGCTTCTTGTTTCATTGCTTGGCAATACTGAGAAGATCCTGACTCCATTCTTTGCAAGCCCTCTTCAGATTAAATTCAGTAATATCCAGCAAAATTCTAAAGTAAATCATAGAAGTTAAGGTAGAATAAAAATGGCATTTAAGAAACTCACAGAAGTTCAACGTAGCAGTGTAGAACCTGAAGCAAACAACTGCTTATTGCAAATGAAATCAGTTAAAACAGAAAAAGGAAATTACTCATGAACAAAACATGTCATTAAGCATCTTTCCAAACATAAATAGTTCAATGCTTGGCAGCCTCACACCAATATAATCACCAATTCTCAGTACCACAACTTCTCTTCCATGAATTGCTAAAAGCTGCTGTTGTCTAGCTCAGATCATCAAGCAGATACACACCATGACTCAGCCCTGGGAATCTTGCTGTTTCATCACTTTGCTTTAGTTTATGTGAAAAAAACCAAGATGGCTTTCCCAGTGACCACACAAAATGAACTAGCTGTGTATTTGTAACCAAATAAAATTGAATAAAATGCATACACCAGATCTGCACAGTATAGAATGGGAAAGTTTAAACTAGGTTAGTTTAATCACTTGTAGCTATTTAAATGCCATTTAAAAATCTGAAGGTCCATTAAACACACCAGAACACCAAACACCCATTCTCTCAAGAGATCAAAAAAAGTAACAAAAGCCAAAACTTCAAAGCAGTTTCAGCTGGAGAAGTAAAAATGATTCAGTGATGGCATCCATATCACAAGATGTGTGGAGATTAGAGGGAACCTCTGGAGATAACTTTTAGCTCAACCTCCCTGCCCAAAGCAGATTATACACAACATTGTATATGTTGAATCAAAATAACTAAACCCACAAATGGTTAAACTGAGTATTGCAATAACCTCAGATTTTTCTGGTAGTAGACAGGAGGATGGTAGTAAACAGGAGATCATGTCCTCTGAGAGCTTTTCATGGACTGAAAGCAAACACTTGAAATTTGAATTAGAACATCTCTTTCCATCAAAACAAAAAAACCCTTCAAACTCCATAAACAAAACAAACCAACCAACCTACCAAACAAACAATTATTCTATAAAACAAAGCATGCCTCAACTCAAACTTCATAATCATTGGAGATTATTGTCAGGGGCATCCTTAAGACATAATGCAGTAAAGCAGTAGAGAAGATACAGAGTAGCATACACCAAGACACTATTTCAAGAAGCTTTAGAAGTAAAAACAAGACAGATGCAAGTCATGAACAGCACTTACAAAAGCAGACGATGCACTAAATTCAATACAGAAATACAACGGTTCTCAAAAAATGGACATAAGAGGTCCCAAAAGGCATATAATCAAGCTGATTGCCTTGCCAGTCTCAGCCACACATTCCCCTGACCTCTCTCATTCACAGGAGATGGAAAACATCATCTGAAATGCATGAGCTCACTACTGTTCAGTTTTGTTTTTCTCTCTGATACTTTAGCTAAACTCTGTACATCCCATGCTACATGTCACTTCAGACCACTGACCAGCTATTCTTCCACTTCAGTTTCTAGATCCTCCCACAACTGGAGGGGGGAAAACAAAAGAATTCAATACACAGCTAAGAAAAAGAGTGCAAAAATTTAATTTTCAGCCAAACACAGATGCAGTGTCTTATTCACTGCATCTTGTCATTCATCGTCTGAAAAGAGCCACTCTTGTTTTTCATTACTTGTTTTTCATCATGTTTCCATCTCATCACTGATGTTATGGCTGCAATATTTCCTATTGTAGGCAAAACAGACAAAGATGCCACAGAATGAAAGATGAAGGGGAGAACTAGCTCCTCATCAGGCAAAGTAATTGGATCGTACCTGTTCTACACAAAAGTTTCTTAAGAGCAGTCTTTGCCAGGAAGGGAGAAAGGGGGAGAAGACAAAAGCCAACACAGTTTCCTTCTTGCTGAACTGATGACTTAAGAGCACGTGTACTATGTGCAAAGTAAGTGGAGTTAAGTCCACGGCAAACTGACTGCACGTGTTCTCAAGTAGTAGTTAACTACAAACATTATTATCCTCAAACTAGGTTACTATTTTAACATTTTAAAATACAATCCATTACACTGTTAAAAGGAGACATAATAAAATGCTGCAGAGTTTATCCTGCTGATGCCTAGCAACTTTGGGTAAATGTGAAATGCTTTATGAAAATGTTATATTATTACTGTGCCTTTACATGAACCTGTGAACATATATCATCTCTTTCTAAGTGTGTGTTGAACACAGATCTGTAATGGAACTGTAAACTGTTTTTAATTTGTCAATGGCTTTAAAGGAAAAAAGGTCACTCTTATTGTGTAACTCATCTTGCAGTCAGAAGTGAAAGTTGCAAAGGATTTTCCCTTCTTCAGATTTCTCTTTCTAGTGTTATTGGAAAGCTTGTCTTCTTGTTTAAATGAATTTCCTTTTAATCTCCTCTCTGAGCTGCTGGATAGATGGAGCCTCTTAAAAAATTCAGGATATCACTGTAATTGTAAATTGATCTGCTTCTTTGGCAGAAGGCTGTGTCCCTCCATCCAGGAAAGAGACTGTCTTCTCAAAGTTGTTTTTCAGAAAAATGATTAATTTGCAATTTCTCTTATTACTGTATTATCCTTTAATGAAAAATCACTTTTTAAACAAATCTACTACTTTTTGGATTGTTTTACTCCTGGCAACCTGCAGGAAAGAAAGCTATCTGCCAAAGCCAATGTGAAATATTTCCCAGTCAGAAATTTTTTAATTTCCTAAACAAGAGTTTGATTCTACTTACATAGGAACTAAAACTGTATCAAGACAACTAAAATGCACATATTCATCACTGCTTAAGTCCTGAATTAATGTAATATATTAATAGGCACAGGAAAATTCCCCACTGATTTTTAATGCAGAGTTAAGGTTGAAACACTGTTATGACTATGCAATCTTTAAAACAGACACGTAACTCATTAGGATCAAAGTAGAGGAAATTATCCATCCGCTGTGGTGCTGAATCCACACAGCCTATTTGCCTTTGGCTCTTTGGTTATGAGATCTGGCATCACTTGGATTATTTCACCTAATCCATCATTAGCTTTCACGTGCCCTATATACCGTGGAACAAACCTAAATTTAACAAACCCAACTCCCCATCAATTACCACACTGAATATATTACATGTCAGCACAGGACACAAAGATTAGACGCGCTGAATCACATCTTTCCTTGTGAAAATTCAATATGTTTAGAGCACTTTTAACTATGCTGACTCCAATTGTAATAATTGCTCCTTCTCATTGTGGACAGGCACTAATGTTCTGACCTTTATGCACAACACAGGGCTGCTAAACAAAATTAAAAACCTCAGAAGACACAGAAAACATGTAAGAGATCCCAATAACAGTGCCACAGACTCACAAAATGAGTTTTTTAATTGCAATATTTGTTTGCCTGGATGGTGGAATCCTCTAAGATGACCTATTTTCCCCCTATAATCCTGCCAGTAAACCTTAGTTATTTAGATTAACTTTCTCCCTCCACATACACAAAGCACACAAAAAGGTTATTACATACAACAAAAACTCAATATACTGCTGTTGTGTTATCACAGCATCCTGACTTACCAGTCTTCCACAAATACACCGATGAAGTTTGAAATTCACTTTGTGCACGAGCGTCCCAGATTCCCAGCAGCAGAAGCAGGAGAACTCCCACGCACCGAGCAGCAGTCCCTGGACCACGGCAGAGAGAAACGCTCCCCTCGCTCAACCCCATGCCTCCAGCAGCCCGCCGCTGCGTCCAAAACCCGCAGCACCACCACCAAACCTCCTTCAAACCGTGCTCCCCTCTCTTCAGAATTTCTTCACGGGGAGAAAGGGACTGGAAAGCTCTCTCCCGCTGTTGTGCATGGCAGTTGAAAAGGAAAAACTGTTTAACACCAGGGAACAATAGAGTCCTCGCTCGCTGTTGCTGCTGCTGCAGCAGCTCCTCGTGCTGGTATGGTCGCTGCTCCACGCTCTTCCATTCAGCGGTTATAGCAGTTTTCCATCAGCTAAAAGCGAGACAGCTGTCCGCAGGGGGCTCCAGCTGACTGAGCAGGTTATCTTGCTCTGGGAGGGCAGCAGCAGTCATTTACACCAGCTGGAGAGAGTGAGAGACAGAGAAACAGGGATGAGGAGAAACACAAATAGCCCAGCGCTGTAATCTCAGTGCAGAGGGTGACTGCAGAAGACTGGCTTCCCAGACACTGCTCTCCCTGGAATATCCCGAATGATACATACCAAGAAGAAAAGGAGAAATCATCATCAGACATGCTTCAGAAACACAAGTCATTCAACCAGAAGAGATGTAAACAGAACAATATATAACAATTAAGAGAGCATCAGACATTTGTCCTGATGTACGCTGCATTAACCATTTTGTAAACAATAAAAAAATAAGTGATTACACATGCATTAAACAGACAATTAAGACTTTAGGAAGGAAATTGAAGAAAATGTAGAAAAAAGAAAAAAATTAAAAACAATTCCTTGTCTTGCATATATTTATCAAATCTGTTTCAGATAATGGCATATAGCTATCTGCTATGAGGGCAGATGAATATGTGTGTATGATAACGTGTATGTATGTGTAAGCCCATCACCTCTGTGGTAGATGAAGTGTGCACATAATACATAACACAAGATAACAGCCTTTCTTATCCAGCAAGTATGTACACATATATACATGCACAAACGTCAACTGTGCAATTTAAAATAATTTGAAGATCAAGTTATCAATCATTTTACATATGAAAGTATGCTGGATACATTAGGCTGTCAAGATGGTACAAAAACGTGGAGAGAGACAAAGCTTTTTAAATAGGGATCTTTATCTCTCCCACCCACTATGCAGTGAACAGACACTACAACAATCCTAAAGATTGGGCTTCTGACACCTATAAACTGGGAAGCAAATGAAGCATTTTCAGGAAAACCAATATCATATCCAGAAAGTTACATTAAAAATACAAACAAAAATACACAGAAAGAGCACAGGACCCAGAGTAGAAAAATGATGGAGCTATTGTTGTTTAAAGAAGAAACCTTCAGTCAACCTCTCTTGGGACGCCTGTCATTTTGCACAACCTTCCCAGACCCAGCCTTTTCACATGCATTAGATTAAAATCAGTTGTGATCAAATAATTCCCAAGTCCTTGCCTGTTTAAATATTCTGACATCAGAGCAAATTAGCAATGTTGAAGGTTGCAAATTCGTCTTTGTTTACTTTCCACTCTGTTACGCCTCTAAGAGGGAATTAAAGGCTCAGGGAGCTATAGCACCATGAGGCTGTGATTAAGAGAGATAAGCAAGTGTGGATTACTGTTCCTCAGCTGTTGAAAAACAGGCAACAATCAGGAGATTATAGGTTGATAAGGGATACATAGAAAGCCCTGATCTTAACAAATTTATAGCATCCTGATCCAGAACTTGTACCCCCAGCTAAAAGCACTTCAGCACTTTATTCACTTCTTCATCATGCTGTACTCACTTTAGAAAGCATGGTTTCCCCTTCAGCCTTTGCTTTGAACTAGAGAGAACATTGATTTAAAACAAAATTTTTTCTGAGTTCATTGATTTACATCAATTTTAAAGCTACATCTGTGGTTAAGTTGATCACACGCACATTTTTTAAGAGGCTGTGTAGAGGGGCTTGAGAATATTCTATATGATAAAAATAATGCCAGCTTCACAATTTATGAAAAACAGGATTAAGAATCTCAGCACTTAAAGAAGTTTTAAGAACTTCAGGAAATCTATGACAATAGCTATATTGACTCACATACTTAAAGCATATGTAGCTTACATATTCCTTTGAAAAATCAAGAGTAAAATGCTGGCTTTTTAGCCAGAGCTATGCTCCAGAGGAAGACTCAAGTTTATAGAGAGACATGGGGAAAAGGCACCCTTTTCAGAGTTACTAAAGACAATGGATTCCACCTGGATCTTTTAATGAATGTATAATGAAAGCCTCTGAGAATATTTTGTACGTGACTTAGATCATCTGGAAACATCATCAGGGAACAGATCATCCATGTAGTTGGCACAATGAATCAAAGTGGGTTTTGACAGCAGAACAAAGCAGCATCACGAGAGAGGGTAAGTACATGTACACAAGCACTCAAATATTTTCTTATATTTATGCAACTATAGGACTGCATACTTCAAAACCACTAAAATATAGATTATCAAAGTAAAATATTTTCACATTACTTTTTATGGTTTTACCATTTTTATCAGTCACAAAATCAATGAACTGGAAAAGAATAATTCCATCTTTATTTTTTTGTCAGAAGATATAATAAATTTAAACTGTTGAGAAGTAGGTCACAGAGACAAAACAGAAGGAATGTTTATTATGCAAAAGTATATTAGCATGTCTGGCAAAAAAAAAGTAAGGATTTCTGAAGAGCTGGTTTTGGGACATACTCAGTGACTTATGCTGTACATGCACTCATCTACTACTCAGGACAGGGAAAGGCCAGTGATTCTTCAGGTCAAAGAGTAGGCTGGTGCCTGAGGACAAACACCTACACAAACTCCACCAATTCTAATTCCTGCAGGAATTAGACTTCTCAAACAAGAGGGAATATATCCTGATTTTAAGTTTTGTTTGCTGCCAGCATGCCTCTCTGGGAATGCTGTTAGCCATTTCCACCCCAGTGTATCTGATACTCTATTACCCTCTCCTATTTGCTACAGTGAACATGGGACCTCCCTCCCGTTAACAATGCAACCACAATTTCCAGCCCACTGACAACGCATCTTCTAATGTAACAATCATAATATATCAGTTGTTTATGGCTTAGACATTCCCAAATAAATGGTTAAGTATTTCTGAGAAGAAGCCTCTAGACAAAACATAGAAATAAACTATAATTGACATTAGTATGCATATCACAAACTTAATAGTGTCATTGTTGTCCCTTAGAGCACCAACATACAAGCCTCAAGAGATACAATTATTTATTTAGACGTAGAGAGGTGGCACTTGGGGATATGATTTAGTGGTGGGCTTGGCAGAGATAGGTCAGTGGCTGAACTCCATGATCTTAAAGACCTTTTCCAAACTAAATAATCCTATTATTTTAGTTGAGGCACAACAGCTACAAAAAGTCTGTAAACTACTCACACAAATCATTGACAATTTAGCAACTTTTCATTTTTCCACAAACAGTATAACTAACCTCAAAGACCTTTATGAAAAGGACAAAGTGTTAGTCATGAAATATTGGAATAACTTTGCTCACATTATGAGCATAATGCTAACATTTCCTAGCATTAAAAATTTAGAGGATGACAAAGGAAGCATGAAATACCTTTTATTTTTTGGAGAGAAATGATAACATATATATTTTGATATAGAATCAAGCCAGCAGTATTCCTCTGCTACCAGGCAGTCCCATGATAACATCCTTCTCTTTATGAAAAGCCATGAATGAAAGCTTCAGGATCATATTACCTTATATCCTGATGATACTGTATTTCTACATATAGTAAGGCCAAAGAGCATGCAAAGACTACTAAATATATATGGCACATTTGTTGCTAGAGTAAGCATTACACAACAAAGAGTAATGTTGAGCATCACTTTCATCTGCCTTCAATTTCAGACAGGTCAAGCCAGAAACCTTTAGAGAAATTTCAGTCCATTTTTGTAGATCTATAGAAGATGTTTTACAAACTCTATAAATGTACCCCACTAAATCATCTCTGCTGCATGAGCATTAGACTAGTACAAAAAAAACCTTCAGAATGAGTACTAGAATAGCCCAAATTCTAAAGAGAGAAAAATGTTTTATTTCTTGTCTAGAAAAGCCAAAGTCCTCTTCATCTGAACTGTGCTAGTTTTGATTCATCTCCAAGATTTTCTGCCCTCTCTTAGGTATGAAAATAACAAATATTGCCAAAAACCCCAAAGGCACCTATCTCCTATTCATTTAGCTCTACAGTTATAATGAGTTTATTGTAGCCAATGCCCACTGAATAATAGAGTACCAAATATTTCTGAAAAGTATTCTAAATTTGTAACACGCTGTTCTGGTTCTGTTGCCATATGAGTATGATGCCCTTGGATATATCCATTACATGGGATGTAATGATATGGTTGCACCCCTAACTTCTAGAGAATTAGGAAGGCGAAGTGTGTTCCCTTGCATGTATGTTACCTCATAATAGCTGTGATCTAAATAATTCACAAAACAGAAGCTTTTTGTTCTCTTCACTCCCTGAAAAACTCACTGGCCAAAAATTCTAGTTCTGCATTTTGCCTGACTTTCACAAAGATTGCAAGTGAAACCTTCTACTAAGGTTGCAAGTGTACCGTAATAATTCTCTTCAGATGGGACCTGCAAGAATTTTGTTAGATATTGAGTACTTCAGGATGGAATAAGCTGCACAGGTCTCTTTTAATCTTCGCTGCACAGCATTAAAACTCTTCACCAAATTCAGAGAGAGTCTCTTATTTTTCTTCATAAAAATTCTAGGAATCCTAGTAAGGGAAGCCACAAAAATATGCTAAACATGAAAAATCTGAGGGAAAAAAAAAGTTAGTTCTTCAAAATATGCCTGCTCCAGTCTTTAAGTCCAAATCTACATGTGCTGTGCAAAACTTGCAGCTGAAGTTATTCTTTAGGAAGCCTAAACATGTGGCCTCTAGGTGTCACACTCTACCACATCATAATATGCTAATATGGATTTCTCTTTTTCTTTCATAGCAGGTAAGAGGCCTTGATTTTACCCTGGTTTTGTGCCACAAAAGCCAACAAACAAAACCAACCCAGCCTCTTTCATGTAGTGCAATTATTTATGGTTTTCCCAGAATAACTGTTTCTGCAAACATTAGAGGTATCATGATGGCTGTCTGTTAAATTTGTTTCACTCTTTTAGATCATTTGGATAACAAATTATGAACTTTAGGAGTTACATGTGTAAGCTGCACAGAAATAAGAAAGTTACATGTGTAAGCTGCACAGAAATAAGAAAGCATTACATGTACAAAGTGACTGGAGTATATTAATAATGCACACTTAAACTCTTAAGTGTTTCCTGATTACTACAAAAAATTGCTACAAGAAAGTTATTTTTGAAAAATTAATGAAGATTCTACTTATGTAAATGATTAGAAACATCTCATCATCTAGTTATGATTTTATAAATGTTTTGCTTTTATTAAAGTAAGATAGCAATTCTTGGACTGATTGATCATTTTTTAAGGTTTTCAGTTTATTACTTCATTATACTAGGGGAAGAAGGGTGGTATTTGTTTGGTTTTTAATCTATTTCATATGTAGACAATCTATTTCAATGTAGCCATTCTTTCATTAGTTTGGTGGGTTTTTCAATTGAAAAAAAAATTTTAAGCAACCAAATCAACATGGCATGAAATACTCACAGAAAGCAAGTAATCTTTGTAAGGAAAGCACACTGGGGTACAACCAGGAAGTATGTCTAAAATACAGGGAGATCATGCTAGAAGAATTCAAGTAAGAAATCAATTAATTTATCGAGGAGGGCACCCAGCTTTGGATGAAGGTACATAATGAAAATATATATTTACTGTCTTTGTTTTCAAGAAAAATATTCGTTTTGACTTGGTAATGTAACCAAAGGCTACTGGGCTAACTAGATGGATATCGCTGTGAAATGCAATGGTCCAAGAACTGAAGGAGGTCAGACTAAACCGCCGAACTTTACTTTCTAGCTTTAAACTATGAATAAAGATTGTCCTTTCTGCCCAGATTACATTGGTTTCAACGCTAACCACACAAAGAAGATCCTATCCAAATGTAAGAACTGTCTGAGATGATGAAAACTGGTTCCATTACTTTTTCTGCCTTAATAAAAAAGGACAAAAAAAATGCATGAGGAAAATGGTGGGTTTTTCACTAAAAAGCTTTCGGTAATCCCTGTTTTGGGGAAAAAACCTGAACTTGGTTTGTGCTGGGAATGATCAATGTGCTCTTCCCATCACAACCTCCAAAGAGAAGTCTGGACAAAGTAGAACCTCCTCTGTAATTGTGATGCCTGTATGCACTTGCTTACTGAGTGCTGAGGGGAAACACAATAAGATTGGGTACAAAAGTGGAACATAATGGTGGCCTCTAAGTCACTAGGATAGAAAGCTTGGAAAATAGTGATAGAAAGAGCCAAGAAAACAGGCTGAAATCAGGATAAGAAATCTAACTGGAGAAAAAAAACCTGCAAGGAAGTAGTGACAACCAGAATTTGTGTGGGTGTGCTATATACTGTTTACTCTTTTAGTGCATTAGTTGTGGATCTACAGTTTGTATAGGTATGTGAATAAGACTGCACACAGAAGGGGCCTTTTTAATCTAACTTTAGTTACATCAGTTTAAGAAAGCCCAATAGGGACTTCACTAATGTTCACCATAATTGCAATTTAGTTTTTAACTCCAAGCCTATTATACTAAATCTTCCAAGGGGTTACCAAAATACAGGATTTTAATTGATCTTTCCAAGTCAACTCTGTTTCTCCAATGCATGCATGTACTTTTGAAATTTTTGTTCCTAAAGTGGGAGTAGCTAACCCCCATGTCTAGCATAAACTTAGGCTGAAAATAAATGTTTATCTAACAACAGGCTCACTGGAGAAAAATAGTGGTTAAACCTCATAGTTTTAAATGCAAATAAGTAAAATTATTCACAGGACCTGAAGAGCAGGCAGGGAGATTTCAAAGACATAATGGAGAAGTAAATACTGAATTCCCTGGCAAAGGGAACAGAAAGAGAATAAAATAAACAAAGAAAATCAGTGCCCATTATTGCCTTTGAAAATCCTCTCCAGGGAGAGCTTAGTAATATGCACATACCAAATAACCTTAAACAAAAGCCACCTTCAGTCAATTTTAAACCTTTTCCTTATTAAAATACTATTGATTGATCATTCTTCATCTAAATGTCTGACAAGCCAATTTCCATTTTCAAGGAAGGAAACATTGGTCTTCTTTTTCAAGCCATAAATCATTCAAACATTCTGTTATCAATTCTCAAATTAGTTAAGTAATACAAATTAATAGGAAAATTAAACAAGGCTGATTTCTTTTCTGAGTTATTTCATTGGTGCAGCTTTTTTTAACTTAACCAATCCATTCAGTGGTTTCCAGAAATGCATAGTCTCAGTACTAGTGACAAACACAATATAGGTGGAAATAGCTTTTAATAACTTGTTAACTTCTTAAGAGTCCTAATTAGCTGGCCGAAAGTACAGCTGTGTGTTTTGTGCTGGCTTCAACAGCTCAATAAACAAGAGGAGTGTAACTTCAGTAAACTGATTAATGTATCTCACACCATTCAGACACAAGGTAAGTTGAGGTGAGATTTCCCATCTAAACCATTCTAAAATAATAAGTAAGTTTCAATTGGGATTTGCTAACTAAATAAGCCCTAAGATAGAACCCCATTTTGTCATTAATAATAAGACTTTGCAGAATCTTATGTTATAATTAAAGTTACAGCCCTAAAGATAGTATCCCAAAATAAAGCCTTCCCTCTGTAATACTATCTGAAACTTCTCAAGTCGGTTCCATCTGTCATACTTCCATTGTATAGCAGTTGCTTTAACTGGGAGATGGAAGGCAAATCTGTTCCTACTGATCAATCTTACTATTGACAGTTAGAGGTCACTCACTAAAGTCAACTCTGGAGCAAACTACAATGCAAAAAGTAAATCTAAATAAGGAAGGCCACAAAGTTAGCAAACTCTAAGTGCATATTAATCAAAGCAAGTTAGCACGTCAAAACACACAGACTGCAAAGTGCTGAGCTGTGTTAACAAAACCTCCCATTTTCCTAAGTGCTGCCTTTTCTTCCTCCTCTGCTGCTGAGCACCATCCTCGCCTCCATTTCATTGCACCAATATTTCTATGGCAAGATAAAGCAAGTAGCCAAGCCAAACCTGGGCACCAGGATACCTGATATCACAACCACATGTAACTGAATTTTCTGTACATACATCACGATGAATTTAGTACAATCTGTGTGCTGCTGAAAAAAGTATCCTAAATTATCAGCATTAGCATTACAACTAAAGCCCCATTAAAAGGGATCAAACCAAGCTTAAGGTGATGTGAGCTTAAGGTGATTTCAGGGTGGGAAAAACATTCATAAGATTGGCATCATTGCTTTTCCCTGGGATGACAAAAGACAATATAGAGAGTTTTTGCCAATCATTATCACATTTGTGTGTCTGAAAATTGGAGTAAAAGTTTTCCAGTTAACTGTTTGTGTGAGCTCTGGTATTTCCACAGGTTTTTTTCCCTTGAGACTCAAAACTAACCTCGATCTAAACAACTGACAGTTGCCTCTATACACTCTCTGCAGAATGTAAGACAGCTTCTTTTGATATACTGCTCACTGAAGGAAGAAAAGGTGTGGAGGAAATTCTCAGTGACTGAATGATTATTGAAATATTATAGAAACCTGCAAATCTGTTGTCTCTAGATCAGCATGCAGTTCAGTTGTAACAATCCAATTAAATGAGTAGAGCATGATTTCCCTGTGACAAGGAAAGTTTAATTTACACAGAAAAAGTGTATAAGAGCATTAAAAACTTGAAGCATTACTTTGAAAGCAGAATGGCAATGTTTGAATGATGCTGAGTTCAGGTAAAACAACAACCTGAGTTCAGGCAAATAGACATGACTTACCAGTGCAAAAAAAAAGATACAACATATATAATAAAGCAAAAGTCAAACTTCACAGAAAAGCCTGTTTCCTAGATGTATCAACAGGAAAAGAAATAAGTTATTATGCTTTCATATTAATGATTTAAATACACATATTAAAATTAATATGTTAACTAGATACAAACACTATTTATATCAGCTTAAATTCTCTTAGCCCCCACATATAAATACATATACAACACACAACTTCAGTTGTCTGGCTGATATATTAGTTCCTAAGCATAAGGTTACTCTTCTGAGACAACCCACACAGTGAAAGGAAAATGGCAATTTTTGCAATATGTTGCTAAAATACTCTCACCACCAGGTCCACCTCCACCCACTTCCTGCAGACACTTCTACATATGCTCAAATATTAATGTCTCCATCAGACAGATTGACTCAGAGGTATTTTCAATTCTTAAATACGTAAAAAACCAATTTCTAGTATATTACTATTTAATATTTTTATCAACTCCAAAACCAAATAATTCAGATTTTCACATGAGGAAATATAAAGAAAACAAAAAATGTATTCTGCTTCTTCCAAAAGCTGTTAGAAAACCATTATAAGCAACCTGCTTTGGAAACCTTGGAGGATAACTGAATGTTAAATCCCCAGATCATTTTAGTCTTTTCTTCTTTCTACAGATATACAAGCAAAATCACAACACATATAGAATTTTGCCCAAATCTGATTATTGTAATTGGTCTTATCTAAAGGAGGTTAAATATCTTATGGTCTTTGAATACATCTTAAATACTGAAACTTAAATACTGAATAGGCAGATACATTGTACCTCACTTAGGCTTAAGGAGGGTGCAATTCAATAAATTCATCTCCTGGAAAGCTACAGGGTTGCCATAGCAAAGCAATATACTGACAGGATTCAGGAAATAACTCCATTATGTCAAATACTTCAAACATGCATATGCCTACACCAAATCCCCTCTCTGTCAATAACTGCTTGACTGGCAGTCAACAAAATATTTGATTTCCAACCTTGTGAATCAAGATTTTTTTATATAAAACTTAATTATATTGAGGTATTTGATTGCAATGATCTCTAAGAAACATTATTCTTGATTTACAGATAGGCAGTTTGACAGAGTTTCCTCTAAACTCCCAATATTTAATTTTCATATCTGAAGGGATTGGTGAAGTACAATAAAGGTTCCCTGCTTCTGTTAAGAGTTCAGGTTTCTGACTTCATATCCTAAGTTTTCTAAGTGCATACATAGTTTTGACACAAGGAAGAACCACACATCTTGAATCTTTGGTGAAAAAGAGGAAGAAAAATTTTCCAATCCCTCTTACATGTATTCAAGAAGAAAATTGCTAGGATCTTTGATCAGGACAAAATATCTTCTTTCAACCAAACACTTAAATTTTTCAAGGAGAACTATTACAGGGAGTTTTCCATATTGCTGTCTTTTAAGGAATTCTACAGAAAGAAAAATAATTGAAATGTTAATAGGGCATTTTCACTACATTCATGGCTGGTACATAATTCAGAAATCCACTCTCATTTTTTTTCCATTTGAAAAAAAAAAATTGCACTAATTGCCTTTCTCTTCTGTGTTTCATATTCTGTTTCAGGTTCCCATGCTTATGCTAATCTATAATTTCAAGTAGTTATCTTCATATGATATCACAATGAAACAAAAATTACTTTCTTTGGCTTTGTATAATGGAATACAGAAGATTCTATTCATTTGATTTCAGAATGGAACATTAGCCACTGTATTCTTAAACCATTTAAGAGAAATAATTTGAAATCGAACAATAAATAAACCTAATGTATACCTCTAAGCAGAAAGTAATTAAAACAGATAGCAAACATTTGCTTTATTGTTTCTTTATCCCCCTAAATTATGATTTTTGCAACAGTTCTTTAAAAGGCTTTAACTTAAACTGCATTACAAAAATGAGATCATATTCATTGTATGCTCTTCATTAACTCAACTGATGGTGTTTAAATTCCTACAACATACAGAGTCTGATGTTCGTTTTGCAATTTGACATAGCTAGTGTGTGCTGAGAATAATTAGCTTCACTATCACAGAACAAATGATTTCTTTGCAAAGCACACACACCATTTTTTAACAAAGATTGTTGGAAAATTTTGAAGGTGCTTCTTGTCTTACACAGAAACAAATCTTTCATTATTAATTAACTTATCTGTACCCTTATTTTCCCTAATGAACTAATAATTCTTGTTCTATCTGCTGGTAAACACTAAGAACTGAAAGATGAAAAATAACACTTAGCACAAGTGTTATGTCTGCTCTACTGAAACATTTTGGATTATAAACAGTAAATGCAATTTAAAAGACTAAGGATTAACCAGAGAGACAACAGTAAAGAAAATTCATTACAACTTACCAAATCATTACAGATTATTAAACTATGATGGCATTTTGCCTAAGACCTCCCATAAAAACCAAACACCACACTTATAGATTGGTGAACACATTATGTTAACATATGTCATTATATAAATGAAGTTAAACAGTTACAATATTCAAAAATACTGTTCTACTCAATCTATTCCCAGAACTACAATATGGTATCCACTATGTGACATCTGGAAATGTGCTTTATGCTAAAATGTTCTGAACATCAGTAAGCGCCATGAATCAGCAAGCGCAGAATAACACCTGAAAATCAGTAAAGGAGCAACCCAATGCCACTGTGGGATGATTTCACAGGTGGTCTGTGGCTGTCTGGCTAACACTCACAAACACACACACATAGAGATCGTGGGGAAGTACAGGTTAGACAGAGGCCCAGCAACTTGCAGATGCAGAGTGCCCAAATTTGGAGAAGCACAGGCTGTCACTAATCCACTGCCCAAAGCCTGACTCTGGGACCAGTTAGAAAAAAGGGAGAGAGATGGCTGCCTTCTCTCCTCTCCCCAGCTCAGTTGTGCCAAGTCACTGCAGTGATTAGGTGCATATTTGCTTTATTTTTAGTGATTATGTGGGGCACATGTCAGGTAACTTTCAAGATATGTATATTTGTGTTTGCACAACTGAGATTTCCTGCACAGAGCCCATCCTTCTTTGTTTGGTCCACTAACAAAATTGAGCACAACAGCATTCTATTGTATAGAATATTGTCTCCCCATCACAACACAGTCAATCTTCTCCCCAAACGCTGGTATTTTTCATTCCCCATGCCAGAAATAACATTTAGACCTCATTGTATTCCCTAAAAGCCTAAAGCAACAGAACTAATCCTACAGTCCAAGAATAATCTCTGGAGTATCTGTTATTCCTTACTCCCCAGTGATATTGAACAATGATATCCAAGGTGTTTTTGCAAAAGTAGTATCATTAATCTCTTATTGTGGTAAGAACAATGTAGGCTCCATGAGTCACTGGCATTTAGGCCAATCACACCTCCTTGAATATCACCCAGGTGGGAGAAGGCAGTTACTGTTATCTTCAAAAAAACCATACAATGCTAATGTTGCATCCAGAAACAGTAATTGGGATGGGGTTTTTTTCCTCTAATATACAAGTATCATCATCACGGGATACAGCAGTAATCCTAGACTATTCTCATAAAGTTTCAAATTACTTGGGCAAGAACCAGAGAAACAAACTCCAACAATACATAAAAGAGAACTATTTATAGAACTGAATAGAGACTTCAGACCTCCTACAAAAAGAAATAGAAACACAAACCTGAATTAGGGCCAGTAGATAAACCGAGAGAGTTGATAAGGTTGAGATTTAGCCACCTGTACATGAAACTACCAAACCAAATCTGATTTGTCTATGACACTCTGACATTCTACACAGACCAGGCAAGAAGTTTAGAAACAAAATCAAAACATAAACAAAACAACAGCAACAACAAAAACACTTCAAAACCCAACCCAAATCTAAACCAAAGGCCTTTAAAGCCCAAACCCACCCAGAATATAACCCTGAGATAAGCACAATGGTGGCAGGTAAGCACAGGTCACCCACCTGAGTCAGTCCCTCAGCACAGGAGGTACTGTTCGTCGATGCTGTCACAAGCACTATCCCTCAGAACCTTGGACAGAGGCTTTGGAGAAACTCTGTTGACGTCATGCTGCTTCTATTTGTTCATTTAATGGAGCTCAAGAATCATCTAGACAGCATACTCCTTATTCTTACATGAACATTTGGCAGTTAATATACCTGCACAGCTAATATTATTGACATAGATGAACCGGCATAAGCTTTAGGTCATCCATTGCTTGGTACAGAAACCATCAAAGTCTAAGACTATGCTACAATTATTTTTTTTTTTACATACATCAGAGAGACACTGTAAAAATATTACCCTTAAAACTTTCTAACTATTTTACAAGAAAGAAAATATTGTCTTTGAGCTGTAGCCCTATTGTCCACAGAAGTTAAATTGTTTCTTTTGCTATTTCTCCTTGATACATCAGAAGAAGTCATGCTACCAAACAAACACAAAATAATTTGAGCAGCTGGATTAAATCAATTAGAATAATAGAATCATAAAATATTTGGAGTTTGAAGGGACCCACAAGGAGCATCGAGTCCAACTCCTGGCCCAAAAATTACACCATGTGCATAATAGCCTTGCCTGAAAGCTTCTTGAACTCTGCCAGGCTTGGTGCTGTAATCACCTTCCTGGGGAGCCTGATCCAGTGCTCACCCTTTTGGATAAGAACCTTTTTCTAATATCCAGCTAAAGAACCCCCTTACTCAGCATCCTGCTAACCCCTTGGGTCCTGCCACTGGTCACCAGAGAGAGGAGATCAGTGCCTGCCCCTCCACTCTTCCTCAAGAGACTGCTGCAGACCATGATGAGGTTTCCCCTCATACTTGATAAAAATTGGTTAAGAATACAATTGTTTTAGTAGAGGTGAAAATAATATATACACTTCCATCCTGATTAAGGTAATAAAATAATATCAAAGTTGTGAGAGTTTATGGAAAAGAAGAAGAGAAATCCGCATCAGTACAGTATCAGTGAGTCTACATTTGAAAAACAGAAGAAAAGTCCAGCATCAATAGAACAAGATTATTTGCAGGGTCTTCCCTTGGATGGCAAAATTTGTCACATTTATAATAAAACATTATGCTACTTCTTAGATGTAAGGAAAAGGGGAAGGGAAAGTTGTTATTATTATAACAATATGAAACAATTGTGATTTGATTGACCCTGTTTAAATTGTTATTCTTAAAGCCAATGTAAGCACAGTTACATTTACATCTCTAATTATCATGTAGGTTATACTCAGATGAGACACAGGAGAAATTCTGCTGATGTTCACTGCAAGAAATCAATACAAAACTTAAAAAAAAAATATTTCAAAGATGCTCTTAAAAACAGACTTAAAAATTACTATTTGGATCCACCTGCAGGCCATTTCAGAAAGACTGTAGCTGCGGGGATGAGACAGCAGGGAAACCCATTCAAGCTGATCCAATTTAGATATGCTAATTTTATCTTGTGTGTTTGAAAAGAACATTATGGCACAGGATAATTTGCACCTTGAGTTCCAAAGAATAATATTTCTAATCTAATGAAAACATGCCTCCATTGTTCACTTTCCCACTCTCCAGGTTCAGGCCAATCTACTGCTCTCCTACCCATTTGAAACTGCCCATGAATTTTTATTTTTTTCCATATTTGAAACAATTAACTAACACTTAAACAAAACAATGACAAAACAACAACAAAACAAAACAACAACAAGCCCACAAAACAGAAAAGAAAAAGAAGGAAAATAGGTATCCATTTTTGTAGATAGCTGAAAAAAAGCAATGTTACAAGTGGCTGACTGATGAATGATACAACCTATAATAGTAATGGGTCTAATGTAATCTCCACTCTAGGGACGAAATGCTAAATGAAACAATTGCAGTTTAAGATCACACGTTTGACAGAGATGTTACCTTATTTTTGTCTTTGTTTGTCCAAATAGTGATATTAGCTTAGTGGTAAACTTTTTGAAAAGTTTGGTTTGGGATGTTTCAGTGGAAATGCCATTTCTAAATCACAACATTCATAGACACATAGATCCATATTGGAGCAAATTAAATATGTAAACTACAGTACCAGAGGTGTAACTTGTACTTAAGTAATACTTATCATTTTCATACAATTCTATAATTTTAAACCCCAAAAAAAACATAATTAAATCACTCAATTCATAAAAATTAAAGTGTAAATTAAAATTTTGAAATCATTGAAAAAAACCTTGAGTTTTGTGAAATTCACATTTCAGATGTGCCTTTAATTTAAAAGGGGAATGATGCAGTTTCTCTACAATAAGAGACACAATTTAAGGTAAATTGAATATCTTTGTGGAACGCCTCCCACTTCAAACAGGTACAAGACTTATCTCACATTCATCCACTCTGTTCACAGAGGTAAGAAAACAACTAAGTATTAATGAAGATAACAGTTACAATTCCTTTAGCTACCAACCCAACTATACCTGACAGTCCATTAACAAAGGTTAAAAAAGAAAAACAAAGACTTTAGAAAGAAGTTGCTTCCAGATGTTCAGTACACATAGCTGGTCAGACTGACAGTTTATTAAAAACATCACTCTCCAACTACAAATCCCAAACCGGAGAGATTAGTAGTAACAGAAATCTGGAAGCTTAAATTTCTTGGAGTATGTTTGCCTTCGTCACACTGCCTCTTAGTTATTCAGTGAAGATAAAAATAATTTTGGAATATCTAAACTTCATAGTTATATTGTAATGACACTGTAACAACAGGTCATATAAAAAAAATCAATTAGAAGATGGACCAGCAAATAAAAGGTTAATCTACTGAAAATGAGCTTAATCGAGGACTCCTCCTATGTTCTCCATCCAAAACAATTACTGGAATGACCCCAGTCCTGATGTTAGTGGGAGCTGGCACAGGCTGTGAAACAGGAAATCAGCACAGGAAAAGTGCAAGACCTATGCTTGTGCTGTCCAAAACAGAAAGCCACAAAAATAACTTCATAACAGTAAGTTTTAACCACCCTTTAAATAGTGTGAAATAATGAGAGTTCTGAGGGTGCTGTGCTGCCATGGCTTGTTGGACAATGAATGAGCTGAAGGGGCTCAGCAGCAAGCAAGACGGGGGCTGTGCTAAAAGACTCCTCTGTGGGAGGGGGCCTGGAAGTGGAAATGGATGGTGCATCAGGAAGCCTTCCACTCTCCAGCAGATGACAGATAAACCTGCAGTGTGTTAGAGAGGTTGGACCTTGTCTTTAGAGGAGATACTGCTCTACCAAAAAGTTTTATATTAATAGTACCTTCATAAAATATCTCTCTATTTTGTGCCTGATTCCAAATCGCTACCTTAACCATAGTGGAAGTCACATAAACATGTAAGGAAAACTGAGAAAATTAAAATACTTCAAAATTTATTAAGTCATTCAGAAATTCTCACACTTTGAAAGTGCATAGAGGAGTGAAGTTGTAAGAGCTCTCCATTTGTATGGGTTAGAGAATTCACTTGACATCCCTTTGAGCCAAAAGCACTTAGCCACATGGTTGAAATAAGGACTACCTTCATCTTTCTAGCATCCCTCAGCTACTGTCTTCCTCACCTCTGCCATTAGATTTCTTTCAACTGGGACTTCTGTGCCTGTAATACAGGATTTTGAACATAGAAACTGCTTTAGCTAAATTAACAATTTCAAAAATAAAAAAGGGAAAAGTGTATTTTTTGTGCATATTAAACTTTCTCAAAGATGAAAGTTTCCAGACATTTCAGTCAGTACTAGGATTCAGAAACTACCAAAATAACACGACATATTTATACAACCTATGAGCTATTAATATAGCAAAACATATCTTACTACATATCACAGCTTTCATTTCTTCTATTTATACACCTCCTTGATGTAATTTCATTTATACAAGAGGTTAATTCTGTACAGTAATTATGTTTTTCAAAATCCTATTACAATTAACACTTTCCTTTCCTACTTTAAATATAGCCCTCCCTTTCCTGTTAATTGTGCTTTCCAAGAAGATTGGAACATTAATTTCCTCTATATATTTATCATAGAACAAAGGGAAGAGTGAGACTCAAGATTTAAAAACAAATCCTTTGACAGGAAACAAACTCCTCAACTGAATTAATAGTTTACTTAAATTTTACTAGACCAACTTATGTAAGTAGCAAAACACCAAACCACAATTAAGGGCAAGGAAAATCCCTTTATGAAAAAAAAAAAAAAAAAAGTGAGGAAAAAAAATCATCTTTTAAACAGCTTTCACAGATCCACCAATTACATATTTGTTTGTGGTAAAAATAAAGAAGAAAGGTGGATGTAGAAGCAGACAAAATTTCATGAATTCCAACTCTATTCAGTGTTTAAACACACATCATAAATAAAAAAGAAAATTCAACACATCCAAAGTGTTTCTAGACAAATTTTTTATTCATTTCAGTCCTCTCTCCTGTCATTTAAAAATTATCAATCTAGAGAATAAATCCTGAAATCTTTCCTTGAACTCCAGGGAGAGACTTATGCTAAGTTGAAAGACGAAAATTTTGATTAGAAAAGTCAAAACTCTTGTTATAGCTACTACTTTGGTATTTTATGTGGTTCTTAATTCAGAATAGCTGTTTGCCAATTCAAAATAGCTGCTCACCATTGCCTTTCAAGTCTACCAGATTATCCAGGCATAAGAACACTTGCAGCCCAGTAAATATTTGCAGAATAGCCTCTGTTTTGGTGATTAACAACCCATAAAGAGATTTTAAGCAAAGCTGTCACTTTAATCTAGCAGGGCTTTGCATCCAGTATGCCAGACTGAGTCTGACTGTTTTAGTAGCAAGGCAACGATGCAGCTACAGCATCTGAACTAAGGCAGTGCATTTTTAAGAACCCAGGGGAGTTACAGCCCCATTTACTCCATCTGTGATACACCATGGGGGAAAGAGAAGCAAGGTTTACTATGTACTTATCTACAAAATATGTTGTCAAGCAGTTATTTTCAGTACACTGAAGTAAGTATAATGTTTGGAGTGCATATAAAACATCTGGAATATGATTCTTTTCAGCACAAATAAGCAATATTTTCATATTCTGACATGTTTTTATAACAGCATTCAGTCATTCTGTGTAATTTCTGAGTTCAGTAGGTTTCATTAGAGCTGACAGTACATTTCTTCATAGTGAAGCCACAAAGGTTTGCCCCTTTACAAATAACCAGACCATTGTGGCTAAATCAGGATAAGACCTCAGAGATCAATCAGACCTATGTGCAGGGTGGGCTATTCTTGCCCTGCTCTAGCTTCTACCTTCTGTTTTCCATTCATTAATGCACTAACACAGGGGTGAATATATGAGAAGTTGCTCCTGGCTTTATAAAGCAGGGCTGCACAACACTTACATATATACCTTACAGTACTCTCCAGCTAAGGACATCTTTCCACCTTACCTATGCCATTGGTGAAGGGTTATAGTACCCTGGCAGCACTCTGAACCCAATGGACAAAACTCAACTCCTAGAGTGATGAACAGAATGTGGTATGCACAATACGTTTTCTAAAGTAAAGCAGAACAAACCCATTTTTTCATTTAACACAACCAGAGAAATGCACAAAACACAATTCTTACCTTTTACAATAAGTTTGAAGCTGAAGCTGCTCTCCCAACATTAGCAAAGGTGATGAACCCTAAATATTTTCAAGTTAAATTTGTCATCAAACTGTTGGCAGCAGAAAGACAGAATTCAATTTAATGAAGTTACAGTATATGTCAGAATTTGACCTATTTTCTCCTAATTGAGGTGAACATGGTATGTTTAAGTAGACTGCTTAGATATCAGCTCTAATACCCAGAAAGCTCAAGTAAATATGCACAAATAAATCCGCAACAGAAAAGCTGTGTTATAGTAAAGTGAACTGATCTACCATCATTTCTCAATATTTTCAGTTTGATAAGACCTTAGAATTTATTTTTACCAAAAATAATAGATCATCCAAAAAGAAAGAGACAATGGGGGAAAATTAACCAAAACAATGTTTGAAATGACCTTATTTAATTTTAGAACAGAGCACTGGCCTGGTTGTTAAAATGTTGTGCTTTCTGTCTTCAGAGTTTTTTTACCATAACATTGATTCTTCTGTTTTTTTAGCTCAGGTTCTTCTTCAGTGACTTCTTGCTGAGAGAGATTTGCATCTTTACAATACTCATAAATGACTCCCATAAGTATTTCCACACCAGAAATTTTCTTTTGAGATCTCTTTGATAAGGCTGAACTCACTCACCAGTTGTACTCTCAGTACAGAGTAAATGACAATTTTTATACTAGAGAAGTACATCCATATATTTTCAACTACTATTTTGAAGACCAGACAGCCTCCATTGCTGCATTTTACAGACCACTAGTGCTTACAGTTTTGGGCTGAGCTTGCACAGATTCGTGCACCAACAGTAAACTTAACTTTAGGTATTTACAGTTATAACAACTCTCAAAACAGAATTCAAGGCTTGTATTTTCTTTTCTTTTTTAAAAATTATTTTTGTTTGTATCTTGTTCATAGAATCACAGAATACTTTGAGTTGGAAGTTATCTTGAATATCATCTAGTTCCAATCCCCCTGCTATGGGCAGGGACACCTCTCACTAGACCAAGTTACTCAAAGTCCCATCCAACCTGGCCCTAAACATTTCCAGGGATAGGATAACAACCACTTTCTCAGCACCATCCCAATAAACCATTTCTTACTAATAACTAGTCTAAATCTACCTTTTTTCAATTTAAAGCTATTCCTGCTTGTTCTATCACTACCTGCCCTTGTAAAAAGTCCCTCTCTGGCTTTCTTGCAGGCCTCCAGTAGGTACCAAAAGGTGCTATAAAGTCTTCTCAAAGCCTTCACTTCTCCAGCTGAAAAACCCCAACTATTTTAGCCTTTCCTCAAAGGAAAGGTGCTCCAGACTTCTGAACATCTTCATGGCTCTCCTCTGGACCCACTGCAACTGGTCCACATCCTTATGTTGGGGGCTGCACAGAGGATGCAGCTGAACTCCATTTGGGGGTATCATCAGAGCAGAGAGGCAGAATCACTTCCCTCAACCTGCTGGTCACGCAGCTTTTGGTACAGCTCAGGATATGGCTGGCTTTCTCAACTGCAAGCACATACTGTGTGGTCATGTCAAGTTTCTTATCTGCAAACATTCCCCAGTCCTTCTCCTCAGGGCTGCTCTCAATCCATTCTTCACCCAGCTTGTATTTGCACTTGAAATTGTGCCAACCCTGCTGAACTTGAAGATGTTCACATGGGCTCACCTCTCAAACACGGCAAAGTTTCCCCAGGTGACATCCCTTCCCTCCAGTCTGTTGACAGCACCACACAGCTCTGTGTCATCAGCAAACTTGCTGATCACTAACAAAGATTCTAAGCAGTGCTGGTAGTTGCTCAGAAAGGGGAGTTCACAGAAAAGACAAATGTCTTGCACCAGTCAGTGTTGCTGCTCAGAACCTGTGGGCCCGATATTTCTGAGTCTGAAGGGTTTTTAGCCTGCTAGTGGCTGATTTCTTCCCAAGCAAAGATTTCTTGGGGGAGCCTTTCCCTCAAGGGCAGTTTCTGTAAATAACAGTAATTTTCTCAAAACAAATCTGTACACCTTTGTGTTTGTGTTTCACTGGTTCCACCAATGGGACTAAAGAGGTGCTGTTCTCTTATCAATCATGTTGAGTCTGTATCATAACACCTTATAAAAGGTACTAAGAATTAGACAATAAAGCCTTCTTTTGCTATTTGCCTTCTGAAATATTTGGAGT
>VZUI01087415.1:0-19117 GCA_013401135.1 Cettia cetti | reverse complement strand
TAAGACCAGTGGAGTTGAAGAGGTTGAACCTCAGTCTTCCAATCTGGTCTCATTTTTAGAAATCTATATAAGCTGTAAAAAAAATTAAACTTCCTCTTTTCCCGCTTCAACTCCATGGTGATCACTGCGTCTCCCTCGGGACAGCATTGCGCTACAGACTTGGGCTTTTGTTGCTTGTTCAGCATGCCTCCCTGTGATCTGTTGCTCTTGTCTTTCCACCTGTGCCATACCCATAGCAGTGGTGTCTGTGAGCAGGCTGCACATTAAAGAAGACAGAACTGCAATCAATATAAAATGACATACAAATATATTCTTCCGGTCATTATATCAGGAACTGTGAGGAAAAACCTGTGGGAGGAAAGCTGCAATAGAAATGCAGGCCCATTTAAGAGAAAGGTGTGGAAAAGAGGCAACTGCCCACAAAGTTTGTGAGGTGAAAGGATAACTTGTATGCTTTCCTGGAACTTATTTCTGAGGGTTCTTGAGAGCTCTGTGTCACCTATTAGCAAATCTACCAGTCATTATACCTTTTTTTTCCAGTCCACAATAAAAGCTGACATCTAACATTTAATATAGTAGCTCAAAGGTGGGGAAACTGATCATAAGTTTGGATAATTAATATTTGTTGATATGGCACCAGAATGCAGAACACCTGCCTCTATATTTAATTTGCTACCTGGGATGGATGGATTTTTTCTTTAAGAACAATACTAAAATAATACTAAATTTGTAACATGACCTACAGCAAGGTTGACGATTACATTGTTTGACCTACTGTTCAATAGTGTCTCCTCCGACCCACCCGTGTGTAATAAAGAAACTATTAGGCTTTGTAACTACATAACTAGATGCACTTTTCTTCCCAACAAACCTTTACTCCATGCACTCTCTAGACTGGATGGTTCTCCCTGTTGAACATAAGGATGAAGTGCTACTGCCCATCAGCATGGAGCCTGGTCCCTGGCCTGTAACGTCAGCAGGGTCTGATTGCCTGACGTACAGACCTCGGAGTACACGCATGCCTATGCTCTGGACTGCGGATCAAAGCACCAATGTGCTACAGAGCTCAGCTTTGCTCTGCTCTGGTATCAGCAGTGTACCTGAGCTGTGAAGATAAACTGCTCTGCAGTACAACTGCTGCTGCCAACAGTTATATATTAAAAGGTGGGAAAGGTAAGGCAGCATGAACTCCTAGTGCCCCACATTACAGAGTCCTAATACCATCAGGAGGCAACAGGACACCCAGGGACCTCTGCCAGGTTCAGGTCAGAAACCAAATTTCTTTCCTCTTTCCCTGCTTGGTGCTTTTTCAGTCAACTTTATCACAGGTTTATTTCCTTAACCCAAGCAGTATGCAGCTGAAATATATGGCATACTCTGGTGCTGCTCTCAGAGCAGGTGGATTCAAACATCATTCGTATTCACACCAAACTATGAACTGCTTGTGCCTATCACCAGGATAGGGGGAAATTGTCATGCCACAGACTGATTGACTGAGGTTTACCTGTTAAACTGTCATAGAACAGTCCCAATGTACTATTTTGCATCATAAAGCTTATGAAGAAGTAAATGCATCCACACAATAATAAGCCATTATGGCTCATTAGAGGCTCAGCTTGCAAAGTCCAAATTGTACAAACAGAGGCATATAGGGCAAATCTGATCTAAGCACTGTACCCTGCCCTCTGCCTGAACCAACCCTTTACACGCATCTGGTAAATGATTTATAAACCTAAAGATAACAAAGTATAAAATTGTATCACTCTCTTCACTTTACAAAGGAAACCCTTTCTGAATAATTTGCCATGTCTCTGAAAATGTTTCAAATTTTGGTGTCTGCTCTGCTGTTTACAGGTAAGTGCCTGGCATCCTACCTCATGTCATTCCCTTCAGGCTTGTCAAATTGACAGTTGGCAAACCCCCCTGTGCTACCACCAGAACAGCACCGATGAAAGAGAATTAACTGGAAATCACTGCAGCAGGGACAGACAGGAGAATGGGTGAGTGCAAGATTGCATGGCAAATTCTGTGAAATACAGTTTCATTCTGCTCCTTGTTACTACTTTTGATCTCTTTACTGCTCATGTATAAGGAGGAAGGATGCATTTCTGACTGAAAGGCATTCTTACAGGATGATTTCCAGAATGGTTGAAGTTGTAAAAAGAGCTTGATGCTGTTTCTATAAAATCTTCTCAAATTTTATTCTTATCTCAACATTTATTATTTGTAGGAAACAATTTCACATGCATTTATAAGGACCCTAAATAATCTATTTCACGAGTGATTTCTGGAATGCCTGACTTGAATTTCTTAAGAAGTCTGATTGTTTTAAAGCACTCAGGCTGCCTGAATGCTGATCCTTCACAGGAGTGTGTAACCAGAGCATCTACACTCAAAGCTCAACTTATTAAACTTGGACCAGAGGGAAAATGGATGGGGCAGGGCTACCACAATGCTCTTCCCAAAGCAGCACACACTTGTAGAGTCAATGATCAGTGATGCACATGCTGCAAGATTAATTTGTTTCTCACAAAATTAAAACAAACCAGACAGGCAGTGAGTGACAGTTGACTTCCCAAGTGATTGCCTGCATCTTGACAAGATGGTCTATCCACATGCATGCATTAAAAGCATTTCTTAGATTTGAGTGCTCCAATACACATGCAGTAAATACATGATGTGAATAGCCAAGGCAGAATGAGGGAGACAATGATTAATTGTGGATTATTGAAAAAGCTTTTGTAAATTGGTCCACAAACAGGTGCAATCTCTTTCATGGGTTGAATTCACTTCCATGCCATATGAACTTGAGTTTTGGCTCCAGTGAGGCTCTGCAGGGGAATAAGGAGATAGAAAGGAACTTTGTCTCCTCTGCAAGTTTGAGCTCAACGTTTTCCCCTTATTTGTCCTTCCTGATCTGCAGTTTAACTGGGACAATTCCTGGGTACTTGCTTATCTTCTTGAACTTCACCTCCTTTCCTCTGAAGGCCATTTATAACACAAACAGTGTCACCTGAGGCCAAGCTGGGAACACAGCAGCTTGCAGCCCCTCCTTTTGAAAGACTTTACTTTCATCTCCTTTATGTCTCTTGTCTTGTTTACCCTCCTTCCCAGGTTTCTATTTTTCAAAATACATGAAGATATATTATTAGTTTTTAATGAGCTCTTAAAAGTTTCATTGATCACAACAGTTTTTCATTATTTGTGAATCCTTTCAGCAGCAAAGATGATGGTGAAGTAAAACAGAGACCATAAGTTTCCCATGAGGACCTTATTCTTCTTCATGCCCTCAATTTAGGTGCTATAAATCAGTCCTTGTAGCAAACCACAGCCACAGTGTTGGGAATAGGGTCCCTGGACCTTTTGCTTTAGCCTCTGGTGAGTGCAGCAGCCAGGACTGGGATAGGAGTGTGATGTCTTGGCACTGAGATGATTGCTGAAGTCTCTCACGTGTCTGATGGGGTGTTTAGCTACACATGGATGTAGAAGGGAAATCTCAACAGGACCCACTGAGTGGACTAATGGACTGTTGATTTTTCTAATACTTTACTGCAGTGGAAGTAGCTCCTTCCCTAGGATTATCCAGGATTCTTGCCAAATTAGCCAGAATGGATCACCTCCCCACCATTTCACCATCTGAAAACTGTCCTGACCCCTGGCATCATGCCTCATATTGAATATATTCAATAGCTAATTCTGAATTAAGTGTCTGTAACTTCTCTGCCTTTGCTGGTGAGGGAATGAGGCTCATGCTGTAGCTGTAAGGATAGTTAACGACATCTCTTGAACCAGAGATCTCTTGTGTCCTTTGATATAAAATTACGAATTGTCAAAGAATAAAATCTATTTTATTTCAAGCTTGAAAAAAAAAAGATGAGGTCAAAATTTCAATGATTGGGTGATATGGAAAGAGCTGAAGCACTTAACAATCAGTGACTTTAAATCTTTCTGTCAACAGATATTAGCAAATCTGAACTGATTCTAAGGCTTGTTAGCATCCAAACACTCCTGGATACAAAGCCTATGTACATACAAAGATTTTTTAAAATAATTTGAAAAAAGCAATGTGCAGGTGTTAGACTTCAATATAATTGCATTTTCAACTGAAAAATGTGCTATCTGGGCCAGAGGTCGCCTGCAGAACCCACAAGTCTATCCTTGCTGAAATCCAGCCATTTATGCAATGTACTGAAAAATAACCACATCTTGATTGCCATGGAATGCCACATAATCTAGAGAAATACTTGAGTGAAGAGAGAAGCTGCTGCTGCCACATTTTTTCAGTATTTGCACTGTTGCACTGTGGTATTCTGAGTCCTCAGACCAAGTCCTGTGGCCTGATTTTGTGAATTTAGATTTAGTAAGCCAGGTAGCTGAAAAATGGTGGGGAGGTGATCCATTCTGGCTAATTTCTAGCCTTAGGTAACACACTTAAACTGCAGACTTGATTCCCTTTTTCAAAGTTCCCAACACGTCAGCACCTGCCACCTCAGCAAGGTTGAAGATTAGCTCTGTCAAAGTTTAGCCTCTATCCAAGCTCTGTCCTAAAGTGCTGATAAGACTGACATCCTTACCAACATGAGATTTTGACCAGAGAGTAACCATAGCCAATAAGAAGAGTTATTAGACCTAAAGGAAAAGAGACAGAGCAATTGCCATCGTTTGACATTTAAGTTCCATTGATATTAACTTAAGCAATATGTTTTCAGGTTGTCATAAACTTGCAAGTCTTCAGAAACTAGGGAGAAACAATAGTGTGCACAGAAAGTATTTGAAGTGCTGCTAAATAATTGACAGGGGTTTTTTTGTAAATATCACAACAAATCAGAGATAAACCACTTTTCCCTGTGGTAGATGCACACCAGGGATGAATTTTGGTCCTAAGCCTAGCGATTGCTCCTTACCACTTACACAATATTGCTGATCTGGATAAAAACAGGCTTTGGGGGTAGAGAGTGGAAGAAGCAGCACATCCTATGCTAAGGCAAGTTTGAAGATTTTTCTTCTTATCATTAAGAAGAAACTCTGCCATTAGATGTGCAAATGGTGGCCTGGCTGCTCTCCCCAGACTACTAAGCACACAATGGCTCTTGCTACTTCATTTTACAAAAGAAAATGTACATTAATTAAATATGTCCCTTAGCAGGCAAATGTGTCATAACTTAATCCCATTCTCACCTTTTTGATTGTGTGATAAAGTGGATCATTGCACATTCAGCTGATAGAAAAAGATGTCTTCCTGGGAAGCTTTTGTGGCTGCATCCAGCTTCCTAGAAAACTATCATTGTAAAGAGAGATATGCTTCCATTCAAGTCTAGGATGAAGAGATTTTAAAGCACAGTAATTTAAGATGTATCCAGGTTGATTTTCTATTTTGAGTGCAGTTTGCTTGCTATACTGTGATACTTTTTATTACTTTGACATTCCAAGATATTTGATATGCCTTTTCATAATCAGACATTTGTTGTTGGTTTGGGTTTTTTTATACACTCAATGCTGGATTAAGTGCACATTTGCTTTTTTTGACAAAGATGACAAAGTTGTACCACCATCTCTCCTCAATTTTAGTCTTAGATCATAGTTATCCAAAATTAGATGCTCAGAAGGCATGGTAGCAATAATGAATACTAACAGTTCTCCCTTTGGACAATGTCTTTAGGTGCACAGGATAAAAAACAACTATCTGATGAAGGCAATAATGACATGAGCTAAGCATCTGCTTGTTAAAACCAGCCAACTTTTTTATGTAATTTGCTTTTCATGTGAGAATGCTGAGTGAATCTTCAAAAGACAATTAAAGGAAACACTCTAACTGGTAACAGAAGATACAACCTCAGCAATAGTTCACCCTCTACACACATTCCTCCTATTTTCCCACTAGGACATTTATATCCAAAAGTGCTTTTCAAATCACATATTTCTCTAAGATAGGAAAACAGTATTGAATAAAAAATCCAGTATACAATATATCTGGTTGCTCTTTGTGGTGAGTTAACTGTTTCAGTGCAACTTGAAATTATTTATCTTTTTTTCTGCTCAACTTTATGCACAATGAACTATTTTATTATCACCCAGCTGCTCCTAACTCCCTCTAGTCTCACATCAGAAGTTCTGAAATTCCAGTCTCCCAGTTTGTATGCTAATCTTCTACAAGATGCACTCCTTCAGGAATACTCTGCGTTTATAAAGCAAACCCTTCCACAATATTCTGCTAAGCTGTTCAAAAGGAGGGGGATAACTACACCCTGTCCAAGAAACTTAAATTGAAGCAAGACATAATTCATTTGATGAAAACTCTACACTGTATTCAGAAGGGCTACTCAGATAGAGACACCTCATCTGATGACCTACATTAGAGCAAAGACCTTGCTTCCTCTGAGCTCTGCCAGAGCACAAGCACATGTGCAACCCGGTTTGTCTGTGCAGCCGCAGAGAAAGTCCAACACGGCTAATTCTGGTTACACTAGAAATGATCTCGCTGGAATTTTTCCAGAGGTGAATGAAGTCTGCCATGTTCAGAGGCTTATTGTGATCTTTACAGCAAGACAAAGAGAGAATGAGATAAGCCTGAAGGATTAGGGGATGTAGAAAAGCACTTACTTGATTTTCTTTTGGTACTTGTGCATCTTTGGAGTGCCCCAGCAGCTGGGGACAAGTCCTGCAGAGATGGCTCCCAGGAGATGAAAGATCAGCTAGAAAAGAATAAGAACTGGGTGTCAACAGTGACAAGAAAAGCCAAGTGCAAAGCTGCCATACCTGCCTCTCCTCAGAGCAGGCAAGTGCACTTCAATAAAAGTGAATAGTTGGTGAAGTTAGGGATGGCATTTCTCACTGGATACAGATGCAGCCAGAACAGACTGTATATTAAAAATCGACATGTAATACCCTGAAGAGGCAGCTCTCTGTACCACAGTAGCCAAGATAACACCTCAGTGTCCCACCAGTGGAAGGACAAGCTCATTTTTGAATGAGCAGCAGAAATTTCTCATTTTCTTGGCAGTAAGAAAAAAAACAAACCTGCAAGGAGAGGAGCTGCTTAATGATTTTTTTTTTCCCCAGCTTATTTCAAATCTGGAGGACCAGAA
The DNA here is from genome assembly GCA_013401135.1 of Cettia cetti. Classification (NCBI taxonomy): domain Eukaryota; kingdom Metazoa; phylum Chordata; class Aves; order Passeriformes; family Sylviidae; genus Cettia; species Cettia cetti. Next base: position 12,032 of record VZUI01087415.1, on the reverse strand, counting down.
CACATATTGGTGACAGGATGTAATGTTTAATGGCCCTTACTAACTATATGTACATTTAAAGAAAACTGAAGCCTTTTAATGAGCCAATTTCTGACCCCAATTCAGTTATCTCAGTCCAGAAATGTAATCATGGGCTTAAAAGATATTTAATATATGTTAAAAAAAAAAAAAAAAAAACAGCCTAAATTCACTAAAGAGAAAAGCTCATAGATTTTTATGCTGGAAAATGGTAAATTTCCAGAGAAATACTGAAATTTGGCACAAGCTTAGTTTCTCTTATGCAGGTCTAGAATACAAGTATAGCAGCTTAATAGACATATGCATGAAATATATTTTCTTCTTTCCCAGCCTTCCACCAAATGTCAATACTTAACTTTTTTACATGGAGTTGGTAACATTTTTGAAGATGGTATTCCTTGAAAACTCCCTACCCGAAAACTTCTACCTCTAGTTTATGATTATAGTAACTTGGAATATGAAGAAATTGAAGCAGGAAGGAACTACTGGGACTGTGACTGCTTGCTAAGTAGCTTTTCTAAAGTACTCTTTGACATCTATATTAAGAGCAAAGATGACAACCACCCTCACTTTTTTGTTCATTATTGTATGCTTCTCATCTTCCTTTTAAGCATTTTTGGCACTGAAAAGACACAAAGTGAAAGGGAGCAGTAAACACCCTAGCTCATGTATCTTCTACCTATAAGCATTCAGCAAATATTTTCTTCTATTCAAAAAAGCTATAAGGCAACTATATTGTGGATGATCAGGAATGCCAGCAATAATTACAAGTAAACTGGATTCAGCTGAACATTGCACATGAAGCAAACATTTGGTACTCCCAGTTAGATTTTCTCTCTAGAAATTCAGCAATCAGGGGCATTGGAGAGCTGCGAGTGAGGTGATGGCTTGCCCTGCTGAGCTCCTACTCTAAGACATAATAGACAAGGGTCCAAGTTCTTGAACCATATGTTCCAAGTATGTACGGGTCACCCTCAGGTGTCCATTTAAACCCACTTCTCTAAATGGGAGCACAGCTGTTTATAGACACTGGCCTCAGCTTGGTTGATGAATCTGAGCTCCATCTTAATCAGTGATTCATTAAAAATTGTGTGATTTGGACTGACATGCTAATTTGGACTATTTTAGCCCCATATTAATTTATGTCTCAAACACTCAAGACTAAAAAGAAAAGATTTTTTTTTTCTGTACCAGGGCATTTCACACGAAGCTAAAGAGAAATTCTGAACTTTTTCTTGTGAAGAATATTTTTTTCAAGAACTGCAAGGACTCCTTCTGCATCTGTGGTGACCTCAGAAGCTATCTGAAGCAATGCAATAAGAAGATTAGAAGCACAGTATCTTTTGTTCAGAAAGTAATTTCCAAGCATGCAATTTCTATGCTGATACTAATGAGAGTAAATATCAGGTATAAACCAGGAGCTTCAGAAACCATAGAATAATTCAAAGGTAGGGTTTGTGTTATTTTAAAAAAACTTTAGGCTCTCAGCACACCTGAGACTAGTGCAATTGCAGTCTAAGAGGATTTTTGTAACAAAATTTTGCATTAAAAATAAATTAGTGCCTTAATTAGATTGTATCTTTATTTACTTCAGATTCAACAGCAAAATAATGATTTAGAGCATTTGTTTTATTAACTTCAGGCCTAAAAAAACAAGTTTCTCTCTGCAAATCTAAGGTAGGACCACCTTTGATTTCTATTATATAAGCTACAGATTTAAAACCTTGTTCTGTGGATATAAACATATTTTTGAAGTGCACATTCTAACATGTTTTTCTGATATTACAAATATTTATCAGCTTCTGTTTCAGGTGTCCTTGGAGCACCATTTCTGGCAGAAGAATCTGCAAATCAATTCATACGGCTCAAACGACACATTCCATATTCTCCCAGCTACTGGGACTCAAGCAGCAGCCAGAACATGTGGGGATACACTCTGGCTGAACAGGTATCTTCTGCCTTCCTCTTGCAGCACCTGCTGAGAAAAAGAAAGCACCAGTCTGGAATTCACGTGTAACATAAATCCTTTGGGTCAAGGGAGGAAGTTTTTCTGATTTATCAACATGGGCAAGGCTGCTCAGTAGTCACAGAGTGTATTTATTCAGTATCAAAGCTCAGAATATTCCTTTCTGTTTTGAACTACTTCAGATTAGTGAATCATGGGCAGCTCTGAGAGAAACAGCACAATACTACATGGACTTGGAGCCTTTTGCCTTCGATCCCTCGACAGCTGTGTTCAGTGGGGTTTCTCAACAGAGCATCTCGTAGACTTGGAGCCTGTGTGTACCTAAGTAAGTAAAACTGATCCATACAACACTGCTGACAATTGGTTTACAGTGTCATAACCCGACACAGTAAAAAACCAAATAGTATCTTGAAAAATTAAAAAAGATTTGTTTCTACTGTCCAAGTTTAATAGTTATTTAAATGCGGTCATTTTTTTGTGACAGGTTCTTTTTTAAATATGTTTTGGAAAAGCTCGTTAAGAGCTTAAAGAATATATACCCTTTTTAAAGTCCACAGAAGCTAAACTGCTTCCTGTAGAGTTGACTTAAAAAGCAGACAGAAAGCAATTCCTGAGGAGAAAAATAAAAGATAAAAAACTCCATCTATTTCAGTAACAAAACTGTATTCGGTGTGGAATAAAACCTCAGCAGAACAAAACAGAGAACCAGACATAGCAGTTGGTGAAAGCAGTATTTATAGATCAGCACAGGAGTACATGAAATGAAGTGTTGCAAACTGTCTCAGAAAAATTGTCAAGGATTGTGTTAAAATTGGACACATTTTTGGGATGAAATTTTGTCAGATTTAGGAAACAATTACTAAATGATTCCGTTCGACAAGCACAATACATACATTATTCCTGTGGAACGCTTTTCATGTGAAGATGCTGCAGACCTTAAAAATGGAAAGGAGTGGGTAGAACTAAACTCTTACAGTTTCAGTGCTTAAAATAGTTACTAATACAGCAATCTGTTAGTTTGACTGAAGCCACCTATAGGAAAATGGGTAAACTTTTTCTAATATACTTTGAATTGAATATGCTTTGAATTTTATTGACTTAAAAGTACCTTTCTTTTTGAAAATGAGTTTCATTTTGAAATGCAGCTTTTGAAAAGACCTTTCATTTTTTATAAGATAGGAATTTGACTTGGAGATTCTCAGAATGAGCTTTCCAGGCCTGTTGCACCTGAAAGGTGACACCAGTTTCACTCACTCTGAGCAGAAGCAGAGAAGGACAGAATAGCTAATAGCCATAATTTACCTTCCCTTCTGCTGAGGCTTCAGCTGGTGCCCTTGGGCAACGTGAAGGAAACGTCAGGTTATTCACTCACAATTTCTAATACTGCTATGGGTGGATAGCAGCAGTCACTTCTGCCTTATGACAAATTTACCTGAAGACACTTTACTCAGTTTTCTGAAAGAAATCCCACTGTCTTTCCCATCTGCAAAATTCTTCACAGAGAAAAACCCTAAGTGTGTCTAATTACTAGTTGTGCATCCATGTGCCTGATGGCTGTGATTGCAGCAGCTGCCAGGCTGACTCCAGGATGAGTTATGCCTCCAGAAAGATAGTCCTAATGATTGTCGTATGACAGGATTAAAGCTACTTACATAAACACATTTACAGGCAGGCACTCCCACTGAAATATGCTTATGATTTCAAAGCAAGGCTAGTTAACTCACAGACTGAAATAAACTTCCCAATGTTAATGTGACAGGAATTGACATCTAGAGTTTTTGAGAAGCCATATAATACAAAGAAGCATCAAGCTAGAAGTTATAAAAATCATTATGGATAAGGTAGAACAATTCTTTTCAACCTTATTTTTCCTGATTAATGATAGTTCTGAAATGGAAAGCCTATACAATCTATGCGGGAATCTGGTTCGGGGTCTGTACTTCCAGAAGAAAACATTTGCAAAATCTGAAGACTGCATCTGTTGACAGGATCTTTAAATTAATTCTGTTATTATTTTTTTTTTCCTAAAAGCAATTTATTCCATCTTTTCTAGCATCAGCATCAGATCCTACATGGAGCTAGTACAGCAGTCTGGGACTCACCTGCAGCAACAAGCTATTAAATCCTACACATCTTGTATCTGGCCGTGTTAGGATATGGCATGTTATGTATTTGCCATTATGTATTTGATAAGATGACTTTATCTCATCCCACTTGGGTCTAAACCCAAAATTAATACACTAATTCTCTGCATAAATACTGCATATTTTATATTCATAAGTAGAGCAAAGATGTAGGTCATGGTAAATTGAATAAGAAGTTGAAGAAAACTGTCACCCTGTTTTTTCAGCCTTCTGATTTTGCATTCTTGTAATGGAGTTTCTCACAGATTTTCTTGTAAACAAAGCAATGTTTCTGTAACTGTCTATATTGTTTACATTCTTCTCTTTGAGAGGAGAAATTGATGGACTGTGACTTCCACCAGTGTGGTTGAGGAGGTTGAACCTCTTCATCCAATCTGGTCTCATTTTCAAAACTGTATAAATACTGAAGCAGAAAATTAAATCTAGCTTTTTTGCGCTTGGACATCTGCACTTGTGTCCGTGTCATTCTGCGTGTCGGTAGTGCGTCAGAAAACCAACCATGAACTTTTAGCAGGTTGGGTTTAAAAATGCTTCATGTTTCAGGTAAAACATTCTTTTGACTAAACAATTGTTTGAAGATGTACATTTCTGCTTTTGTGACTGAAAAGCACATTTTTACTTCTCAGTATTTTCCTTTAGCTACATTTTTAAGAGGCAAATAAGAAATGAAAATTGGTCACTTTGGATAAGTGAGAAGTAGAACACATTTGCTTCAGGTATACTTCTGTAGTTCAAATGCATTTTCATTTTTTTCAAGTACTAGTAGTAGGTGTTTTAATACACATCCATTCACGTCAACACTTTTCTTTCCTCATTTAATCTTCTATACTCGGTCTTGAATGCCAAAACCAACTGAAACCACAGCTACCACAGCTACTACAGCTACTACTGCAAGGTTTTTTTTTTCTTACTCCACAGAGATAGGAAATGGTGGAAATATTCACGGCTTCTTTTCTATAAAGAAAATGATGGTGATAAATGTTCTTTATGCAATGTTCTTGAACTTGGAAGTTTCCTGGTTCCTAATCATTTATGTACCTTAATTCAGAACATCTTTGAAGAGATGATTAGGCTTCCATGTTTCTTGTATATGTTATTAATATAAGGTTAACAATTAAAAGCTTTTTCAAACTTGGCCAAAATTTCTGCATGAATAAAGATAACCTGTCGAGGAAAACAAAAAGTATGGTAACCTAATGGCAGGGTAGGTGAAGGAAGGCAATTTTTACTCACTTTTTATCCTCAAAGGGCAGATTCTGCATGTTGTGCTTTCAGGATTCTTTGTGAATATGGACTGTACACCAACTGGAACAAATTTGAAGATAATGTTGGATCTTCTAGAAAGAAATCCACATTCTGGGTTTTTGGCAATTTCTACCATGCTCCTAGGTATGAAACTATCCTTAGGCCATTATTAATTTCTCCGCATAGGACAATGGGCCTGAAATTGCCATTATTCATTAGCTGAAGCTGAAAATTCATTAAACACTTGAAAGAGATAAATGAGGTGGAAGTTCAGTACTTGCCATGTAGGATTTCACATCTTTAGTTACACTACTTAATTATGAACAGTTCATCCAAAGATAAGGAGTGACAAGTGGTGTATAAAGACCTCACTGGTTAAACACAGTTGTGGCCTGTCCCTGCTGCCTGCCTTCCCTGAGCTGTTCAGCCTTGGATAAGCTAGTACTCCAGAGCCTAAACATTCCAGTATTTTCCTCAGCAGCAGCACAGACATGACAGAGTTACTGAAACTTTTCAATTTATAGCAAAACACAGGGGTGTAAGGATAAGCATCGCCTTTTATTTTAAGTGGATATGCAGTAAAACTCCAAGGATGTACCTGCTCCAGCTGAGCATCTTGCTGGTCCCAGAGAAGCTGCAACTCTCAGGCAGTGATGCCCACACCACTTGTGAACCAGTTCCTGAAGTACTCCTGTTTTCTGCCCATCTCTCTGATGTTGTTGCTGTCCAGGCAGGAGTTTACAATCTATCTGCGCATTAACTGCAGTTGTTGTGCCTGCACGGCAAGTTAAACCAAAATGGGGGTAGTTCAGGAGCTGGTTTGCAGATAGACAGCAAACATCCCTGGAGTTGGGATAACAAAGTCCATCAGTGAGGTGGAAAGCAAAGTGAAGTGCTATCAGCCATCATCTGCAATCAGCTAGTCAGGTAACTGCCCAACCCTTATGAGCCATAAAATTAAGATAAGCACTGTCTATTGCCACAAGGACAGTCTTGCACAAGGCTGGCTTTGCAAGCAAAACATCAGACAATGCCAGGGGGTGTAATTTGACAGATCTGTTGTACTTAGACATGACTAATTCCTTTAAAGAAGTTGTTCTGAAAGCTGAAGATTCAATACTCAATCTACAAATCCATGGCTTCAAGCTAATGTCAGTAATTCAGATAATTAGTCTTGCTGAATTAAATGGGAAGAATTGTGCACGCATGAGTAGTGGTGGAGGATGAGGTGCTTATTTTGTGTTATCAAATACATACCACTCATGACAATGAGCAAATGGCTTTCATATCATTTGAATATTAAACACCTTCATCTGCATTTATTAATAACTGGGAAAAATATTTATCCTATGAATTTGCTCCCCCTGTTTATCTTCACATATTGTTTCAGCACTTTAACGCAAGTAAACCTGGGCCCTTCTTTGATGACTTTTCCAACACATCTTCAAGTTGCCATCTACAAGTTTTATCTCCTTGCCTTTTCTACACAGCGCAGATACACAGGCAATACCTTAGCAATGACAAAACCAACGAATAGTGTTAAACTAAGGAGAACTTCAAGTGCATCTATGCTGGTCATGGGAGTAGAATTACAGGTCTCAGGGCATAGGACCTTTGTTTCTGGTGCAATGGAGAGCAGTATTTATTATTAGTTTCTGAATACTTCAAGTTTTTTGAGGAAAAAAAACCCCTAAGCCACACAAATACCAGAGCTCCCTGAGGCTAGAGAGAACAGAATTTTTCTGAGAGAGGGGGAAGTGGAAGAGAGGAAGAGGAGTCACAGGAAGCTAGAGTCAGGTTTGTCTCTGTATAGATATTAATTGGATGGATGCAGAACATTCACCAGACAGCCTGATTTTTCCAACTCTTTCCTGACTCATGTGAACAGGGTAACTAAAATCAACAGAACAACAGAAATTAGGATGTCCAGGTATCTCATGGTTGATATCTAGCTTCAGCAGCAGCTTTTTTCCAGGCAAGGCTTTTACAGGGTACCCTTCCCATGCGAATGGGAAGTCAGTCATACAGCAAATCCTTCCTCAGAGCACTTGCCTGTTTCCCTAGCTTCTAGTATCCCTAATTTTCCCAGACTTAGAAGAATCAAATTGCCTTTGCAATCTCTCCTGCTCTGTCAAGTTGGATTGAAAACAGCTCACAAGTTACAAATGTAAGTGGCTAGACATAAGGGATAAACCTGTACCTACTGAGACAGCGTGGTTGTAGGAGCCTTGCTTTGTTAGGGAAACAGAGGAGGGACTCACTGTAGTCAGACATGACAGGAGAAGTAAGAAAACCTGTCACAATAATAATTGAAGAAAAAGATAAATACTCCATGGGTTTCTTTTAGTGAGAAGAGCAAGTCATTCTGAACACAGCTAATAGGAAAGCTTTAGAATCCAAGTAACCTATATATAACTTACTTTACAAAAGTTTAGCATAGGATAAGTACTGAGATACAGCAGGTGAGTTTATACAGATATAAACACAGCAGGTGAGTATATGGAGGTAATGAGAAAGAACCATTTATTTTATGATCTGAAATGGTTTCTTCAAACAGAACTGTGGCAACTGGCATTCAATGAAAGTTCTACACACTACTTCATCACCGCTGTAGTTCACATGATTGAACCTGGTCCCTGATGATTTTAATGCATAAACCTTTTGAGCTTGCATCACATTACTGTTGTGCCTTGCTTTACATTTGATCTTCTGTTGTCTTAATTTAAACCATAACAGCTGAGACAAAATACTCATCTAATCTACACCTGCTGCTGGCTGCCAGCAAGACTGAGCTGTGTTCAAAGCAATTTACATTGGCTGATTAAATATATAAACCACACACCTGAGGCAGGTGCATTTCCACTTCATATGTAGAGTGCAAAATAAATTGCTTGTGTTTTGCATCATCCACAGGAAAAAATGAGCTCAGGAGTGTAAACATAGAAAGCTATCCAAAACCCAAAAAGTTCAGCCAGGAAATAAACAGCCTATGTATGTTACTATTATGTTAAGTAAACAAACATCAATAATTACTGTTCTGCCTCAAAGACTGTTGAAAAGATATGTATTTCAAACAATATCACACCAAACCTGCAGAGCCTACTTTCCACCAGCTGCAAAAAAGAGGAACAATTCCTTCTATGAGAGATAAGTGGTATCAAGCTGGATATCTGTAAAGGTGATCAAACACCTGTTCCCTTTGAGCCCAAGCCACTAGGCAGGCTGAGTGCTACAGCTGACTGCCTTAGAGATAGAAGAAGTACCCATTGAGACTTCTAATGCAAATTAACCACCATCTCCCAAGGGGAGTGAGCTTTTTCTGTGCCAATGTCAATCCAGACAGGGATATGGAAGAAAGAAGGGACAGACTGATGATTTTCAGCCCTCTAGGGTCAACCCCTAAAAGCTTCTTTCTCTATGAGGCATTACAGGGTAGTCAGCTTGGAGCGACACCTCCTACTCAGCTCCTGGTCATAGCAGCCACTGCTAAGGTGATTTCATGCCAGTCACTGCCTCTGTGGCAGAACTGAATAAGCATGTGAAATCCTGTCTGAATAATTCAACTATGTCCTGCTTGTGATTGAAAGCTGCTGTGCAGCAGGGAGCTCACTCAAGGAAGGCTTAAAAAACATCCTTACACCTGCTGTCAATACTATTATCATAAATCCAAGGCCTACTCTGCAGTGAGAAAGCAGTTATTCTGACATCTTCAAAATGAAGGTAAGGGCAAGAAAACAACCACAGAAAGAAAGTGACTAAAAAGACAACCATGGATGGCGGTGGTGGCTGCTTAGCACTGAAACATAACTGATATGATAGTTATTTAGAAGAATGGCTTAATAACATCTTATTTGTAAGTTCAAACTAGCTTTGGCTGAGCACAGCACTGAGAACTACAAAGTGCTGCTTCCTCTTGGTGTCTCTGTTGAAATATTTATGTGCTACCCTTGCTGTGGCGTTCAGACAGGAGGCTCAGTGCTGAAAGATCCAACACAAGCTTCCTGATGGCCTGGGACCTATACATCCTCACATTACACTGTGGGCAGGATGCAGCCTGAATTTTGCTATGGTACCTCATAAAGCAACTATGTTATAGCAAAGCTACATGCTCTGACTTTTGGTTTTTAATTTAGAAGACTTGCAGTAATGAGGAAGAGCGTATTTAAAACATTTAAATAGTGAACTTAAGAGGAACAAAAGTTTAAAAACCCCCATACTTTTACTCAGAAATCATTTGAAACAATTACCTTTTGCTGAGTGTACAAACAATTCAATATTATACTTTGTGGATAACAGAAATAATTTTTCTACAAATATGAAAATAACCTCCTTTTTCATTATTCAGGATAGTTCCCTACTCCCTACATAGTTCCCCACTCCCTTCTCATTCTCTCTGCCCCAAGATAAGATCTATTTTTGTTCTCTTAATAATTGCCAGAGGATTAGATCCAGCCCAAGCACAACTACAGGTACTGTTTATAGCAACCAAAGATGAGTCAGTTCCTCACTAAAATGTCCAGGCTACCTTGAGCTATCAAGTAAACTGTATCAGGAACAGCATATGCAGCAATTACAAAATAAGAGAATTACAAAAAAGTCTCTTCTCTTGAAATTATAGAATTTGTAATTCAGACATGCTAGTCTGAAACCAGAAATGGAAGCTGAAGGATTTTGAAAGAACTTCTTATCAGCTGGATCCCTCTTTCCCACAGTGAAGACTTTGACATTATTAGTGGGAGCAGTGACAACTGAGGACAGGGTCTTGTTTGACAGAATCTTCCTTTTCATGTCTTAACTAACATGTAAAATTGCATGCTGGAAATGGAGGGCCAGTTACCAATGCATGCTGAAAATTTACTCACACTCTCCTAAAATCAGCTTCTGAAAGAACTATTAATGAGTTAGTAGAGAATAACACAGAAGAAGACTGCATCACCTGCATTGTAGCCAGCTGATTATAAGAAATAAGTCCCAGGAGAACCAGGAATAGAAAACTGTATTTGTCTCAGAAGCTCACTAAACAGCCTGGGCAAGCCAAGTTTTCTCTGAATCTTTTTCAAATTGAACTAATCTGCTAGCTTGAGACTGCTTAATATTAGTCCAGAAAGGGAACTCTCAGAGAAATGCTTTGAAATTGTCAGTTCTGGTTCTGAGCAAGGATTGAAAGCAGCTCATCTGTGTCAACAAATTGGCTGGCAAATACTGGATCTGTCCTTTGCATTTGACCCTGGTACAACTGATATGTCTCCTCATACAACTCCTGCAGCATCAGTACTCAATCAAGTTAGAGAGTTGATCTTACCACCTCCTAAAATTGGACATCCTGAAACGTGTGTGTTTCGGGCTCATAGAAGATGGCTCATGGCACTGAAGGGGGCAGATGTGAATTCATTACCTTTCTAGTACAAGATCACTCAATGTGCAACAGCCCCACCAATCATTATGTCCAGTGCAAATATTGGATTGTAAGTGTTTCTGTCTCATATCTTGTGACAGAATTGTTATTAATTGTGACTAAACAACAGTTTTATAGAAAGTCTCCTCAAGGACAGGCTATATACATTTATTTATATATAGATATATAAATATGCTTGATTAATTTTCTTCTTTTCCCCACTGCCTAGATTGCATAGCAAGCACGTGTCCTAGATGGAATGGACCAATAAGATATTGCTAAACAGTGGTCTTTTGAGTTCTGCAAGCTTGCATTAATATAAGTAAATATATACCACCAATCTTTTTTCAAACCCAGAAAAGTTAGCTGTTAAGATGGCGTAACAGTTCACAGTGAGAACATGCATTTCCAAAAAAAGTTGGAAAGTGTTATTGAATTACAAGGTGATAATGAGGTCTGAGTTTTTTCCAGTATGTATGGATGTCCTGCTAATTTGGCATGGCAGTGCCAGGCTGTGCCTCCAGAAATAATTAACAATACCAGTTGTACAGGTACTTCATCAGCAGAAACACTGGAGGGTAATGAATCCACGTAAAGATTGCACAGGTAGAAGAGAACAATTGCTACAATAGACAGATACAATAATAGGCTAGCAGTGTCTCCTTTGACAGTCAAGCTCAGTTTTTCAGTTTCATTGCTTACCTGGGCTCAATGTCACTGAACAAAGTTTGAGTAATTTCAAGAAAATCAGAGTTATGAATTTTTAAATTTGGGTTTATATATTTATTTTCATTTTACAGCTTTTATACATTTTTTAATATTACATTTTTTAGAAATTAAAAAAATAATATTTTATCTTGAATGCCATGCTGCAATTTTTACAGCAGATCCTGCTGTGCTGTCTTTGCTTTTAGGAGGAAGGAACACAGGTCCTACTGGGCACTCACCATATTGTCCAGCAGAACAATTAAAATTTTCAGCCCACAAATATTCATGCATGGATATACATGTCACTTGAACTCCAGCTGAAAGTTGAATGAAGATGTGTTACTTGTATTTTTACTTACTTATTGTCCTAGGGTGACTTTATGATGTTTGTATCCCCAATCGTCGATTCTGTTTGTGCTGTATATTGAGTTTCTGTATCTTTAAGACTGATTCTGAGAGTGAACCAGGGAGAGAAGACGCGCGGAGTTTGTTTGAGAAACAACCTGACTCCCACACATTTTTTCGTCTGTACTCCTGTTTTTGGAGGCACGGACAG